>CM041780.1:249786817-249836235 GCA_023374045.1 Limonium bicolor | reverse complement strand
ACCATTTCGGTGACAAGGAGAACTTCCATGGAAGGAGCTTGAGCTTATATTTTTATGCCTTGTTGATCACCTTTGCTTCAAGGTAAGGAAAAACTAAAGAAAACTTCATTTCCTTCATTTTTTGTGTTGGCCGAAAATCACCATTGATGGTGTCTTTTTTTTTTGCCTTGTTTTAGCTTCATTCCAATCTTCTAAGGGCTAGGTGGAGTCCTCTCTTGCTACTCATTCAAACTCTCTTCCATTTCTAAGGTAAAACAAGTATCTTAATGTTTTAAGACATTACATAACTTAGGGTTTATAAATGGGTTTAAGCATTAAGCTTGAATGCTCATTACCTTGTTTGTATATTGATTAGAAAGTTGACAAGTGATCAAACCCCTTGCTGATTTTCGGTTCAAGGAAACAAGAAAGAAGTTTGAGAGGAAAAGAGGTAAATGAACTATCTCAACGTAGTTTAAATGCCTTAGGAAAAATGAGCTTGACTTGCTTAATAAAATACCTAAGGAGCCAATGGCAAATGAGCTAGTAAGTTATCCTCAAGGAGATTATTAAAGGACATATGTGATGTTGAGTGTAATTGCAGGTCAAAGGCAATATATATATGTGGAAATTCAGTGTTTATGGTTTATGTTATTTAAGGGCCTAAGAGCCATGTTATTTAAGTGCCTAAGTGCCAAGCAATTTAAATCGTGCACTATATTATGATGTAGTGTAGTTGGTGAAGTTTTGTGTATAAGAATGTTCTTGATGGATTTAAGTGTTCTTGGATGTTTAATGGTGAAAACTATGTGTTTTGGTGTAACAATGTGCTAGTAGAACCCATGTCAAAATTTGGATAATGTACAAGAGGTTCTAAGTGTTTTAAATGAGTTTTGGTGAACTAGGAAGTGTTAGAAATGAATAAGTGTTTAACTAGAGAAGAAAACATTGATTAAGGTGTTCTAGAGTGCTAAAAGGATTTAGGCATTATCTAAGAGGTTTTAGAAATCAAATGAGTGTTTTGGGATACATCAAAGTCATGGTGAGATTGTGTTTAGGATTTATACAAGTTTTGGTAAACAATGAGGAAATAAGGTGTTGTAATGAAGAGGTGTAAACTTGTGGAGAAATTTTCAAGGAGTGGTATAAAGGAATTTAGGTTAGTGAGAAAAGATGCTTGGGAGATGATGTTATAGTGGTGAGAAAACATTTTAGGCTAGTTGTTATCATAGGTGTGAAATACCACTTAGAAACTTAATGAAAAATATTACAAGTGTTGTTAAATTTTGTAAGAAATTGAGTAACAAGTTGGACAAGGAACTATGTGAGTTTAAGGTGTTATTTTGGCATTGGACTATGCCTAAGAACATTTGGGAAGTTTATATACATAATGGATGTGGAGAACCATTGCAACAAGACTTAGAAAATGTAAAAATACAAAATTTGTAGCAGAGGTTCGGGACCTAGGTCTAGGATGATGTCCCGGACCATGCATAAAAACCCGCCGAGAATACATGTACTACCTTGGTCCGGGACATAGGATTTGTACTAAGACCCGGACCACCCTTTATTTAACCCCGAGAGTTGCCTACCTATATTGGTCTGGGACTTAAGTCCCGTATGAAGTCCCGGACCACTACACAAAAATCACCCAAGAATAAGACCATGGATAGGTCCGGGACTTAGGGTGAGGACCAAGTCCCGAACCACTTAAAAAATGTTGTTTAAGGTTATAAAATGATGACTAATGATGGTGATTGATAAGTAACGTTGTTATAAGGTTGATTAAGGCATGTTAGGTGTGTTATAATGACAATTAAAAAGATGGAAAGTTATAATTAAGTGTGAAAGTAAAATAAACTAGAATTGTGAAGTAATAAGTTAATCAAGGCCGAGTACAATAGTTAACCGACGATACTAAATGTGTATAGGAGTTGCCTACGGAGGAAAACAAAAGCAGCAAGGACCAAGGTATGGTTTTCTTGCAGTCTGTTGCCTACCGGTTTACACCGGCTTGTGTGTTGTTTGTTTTTCTGTGTGTTTACGACTTTGTAAGATTAAACCATGAAATGAGTTTACATTAGTTGCGTTATTGTGGTGTGTGTGTACCGATACCGGTAACCTCAAATGCGTACTAATTGTTAGCTAACCAGTGTTAGGGGAACGCAAGAGAACGGTATTCGGTTATAGCGTTTCCGACCTAAGGAACGTTCTAATCACGGCTATGTATGAGTTGGTTGTGGTTGCATTAACGATTTATATCTCATCTCCCTTATGTGTCTAACTGGACCTATGTACCTATTGTGTTAAGTCCCGACAATGGGACTTCTAACAAGTGTACTGGGGGTGAGGAATCCGGTTGTCCGGTCGCGCGTGTATGTATGGGAGTAGATATCTGTATCAGATTCGACTATCTTAATATGATGGTTGTTCTCCTTCTTGGATTACGATCTCCCACTATTTTAATCTAAAGCTTACCTATTCTGACTTATGATCGGTCTAGGGGGAAATATGTATGGTGTGTTCGGATCACAATATCCGATCCATCTTTGAGTTAAGTTACTCGTCCGATTAACAGGACGGTAACGAGTGATGTAACAAGCTTATCATGAGGGTGTTTTCATTCTCTAGGCTCACCAAGTTAACTAACAGTGTTGGGTCGTTTCCTAAAGTGAAATGTTCCTGTTATGTATGTGATGCTGTGCTATGCAGTATTTCTTGCTACGCCATGTATGTTGTGTGTTAAAAATTAATGCCATGTTATCATGACAATTGGTTGTGTGTATCCCGGTAGTCGATGGGCTACGCGTTAATCATACCAGCCAAGGGTTGCTGACCCCCTCGGGGCTCCATATTTATTTACAGGATGAGGATCGAAGAAGCGGAGTGGCTTTAGATTTTAGGTTGTGAATACTTTTGGTATACTTTGGATGATGGGTCCGGGATGCGCCTGTGCTCCCGTGGCGTTATATTTTGGTTCCGTTGTTATTACAGTGGCGGTATATTGACAGTTTACAATGATGGATTGTAATTAAATACTCGGTATTGTTGATTATGTATTTATGGTTATTAGTTCTATGCTCGGGAGTCTGATCATCAGACCGGTACAAGTTGTATGTATTTTGTCTTGTTAGCCACGTGTGTGGCTAACGGCGTGTAACACCAACCCGTTTAGTTATCGTTTTAGTTGTTTATTTCCACTGTGATTTTGGTTATTTGTTAAGTGCGTAGTAGGGGTGTTTCACCGTTTGCCACCCACGTGGCTAACAAGGCAGAATACATACATTTGTATCAGTCTGATGAACAGACTCCCGAGCATAAAACTAAGATCCATAAATACAACCTATAACACCCCTAAAATCGGCCTAAGAGTTAAGGGCATCACACACCGCGTAGTACTACCTAATAACGCAAGGCTCTATCGCCTAACATTCACAAACAAGGCCCGAACAACACTTCTATAAATTATGGTAAAATAAATGTATTGAATACATTAATCAAAAGGTAATCCTCAAAACCGAAATTAAACGTCAAAAGGAGGTAAGGCCCGAAGGCTACAGTCATACAATCGAATGTCTAACAAAAGAATGTCTAAAAAGTCAAAGCTCCAGATACTAAGATGATCCTCGCTGATCAATCAGTAAAAAATGGTAAGAGTAGGGGAATGAGCACACAACTATGCCCAGTAAGCAGCGACCGTCATCAGTGAGGTCGCTCAAAACAATTGAAATCAGAAGAGAAGCAGAGGCTAGTACAAAACCAAAGTTCTCAAACAGTTCGAGCATTGCTGAAACAATTACAGAATGGAACACCAGAGTTCCCAGTTCAGAGTAAGCAGAGTTCACAAACAGATAGGGGACACAGTACAATGCACACACTTAGAAGGGTCGAAGACCCATAGATCATAACAGATCTCTCAGCAACGCAGAAATGACTCAAAAGAGCCAAAGGGTTCGTCAACCCCACAGAACAGAAAGGGAATGACCCACACTTAGAATGACGTCTACATGGTATACCACGAAATAGCTCGACCCAGCCATTCACGGCTCAAAAACAGAGTAAAGTGTCCCAAAACAGAAGGTTTGTAAAAACAGAAGCAACCTTGCATGAAAACATGCCAAAACACTCATACTTCAGTAGTAGAGACTTAAAGGAGTCCAACGCCACAAACGGTACTCAAATCGGAATTCAGACGGGGAAGTTACGCTGAAAACAGAGGGGTGTCCGGACTTGGGTCCGAACGCCGAAGTTTGGACGCAAGTCGAGACTTAGAAACCAGAGTTTGCCAAATGTCCGAACTTGTGTCCGGACATCAATGTTCGGACACAATTCGATTTGAAATCAAACAAGAGGGTTTCAGAATGTCCGAACATCGAAGCTCGGACAGATGTTCGGACAGGTTACGAGAAAAGTTACGCGGAAGGTCCGACCTTGTGTCCGGATGTCGAAGTGCGGACACAGGTCGAACTAAAATCAAAGGAGAAGCCAAGGGAGTGTCTGAACATCAAAGCTTGGACAGATGTTCTAACGTACCCCGAACTTTGAAAATGAGAAGGGCAAAACACACTGTGCGAACTTCAAAGCTCGGACGGAAGTTCGGACAGTGCGAAAACTAAATTTTCCAGAAATCGAACAGAGCAGAAAAACAATGCAATTCGACACTACGAATTGCAAAGTCAGTGCACACACCAAATCAGTCATAAACATAGAAGACCATGGGGTTTTAACCATTCTGAAAACGCAATAAGACATGCAACACAATCAGAAATCGCACCCAAATCAGACAATAAACCTTTCAAAATCCCCATGGCTGAACTTCCAAACCGAATCAAGCAACCACCTACCTCAATTAGCAGAAGAATCGACACCGAACTGAGACCGTAGGCGTAATCCACGCAGAACCACAACCAGCACAACCCAACAGCCACTGCAACCCGCAATTGGCAATCCGAAATCAGAGAAACGACAGGAGAAAACTGAGAACAACACAACCTCGATTCTGCAATACAAACCTGCAATTGACGGTCTCGAACCACCACTTGATCGACTACGGCGGTTCCGATCAGAACTCCAATTGACCACCGAACACAATCACTGATTAACCACGAAGAAGATCCAGAAATCAGAACCTCAAGAGGAAGAAGGAGGCCAATAAAACCCACGATTCTGCCGGACAAACCTGATGACGACGAGAGGAGAATTCAGCCACGACGGTCCTCGATCCGACTCTGATAGCAACACACAGCACCCAACAAGGAAGGTTGAAGGAGAAGAGAGAAAGAGAGAAAGAACAGAACGTTCGTTCAAGCACGATGAGAGGCGCTCCTCACGATTCAAAATGGCACCCTTAATCGATCGGGAATTAGGGAAAGGAAATAGAAATTAATAAGTAAATCCTTTACTTATTATCAAATAATCTATTTACCTTAATTAGCAGAGGCGATGACCTCCTCGCCCTTGGCTAATAAAATAATGTCGATCAAGTCCCACTGACATAAGCAATAATCCAACTTAGATACAACAATATAAACCGGACATAATATAATGTTGTAATTATGCGGGTTATAACATCACCTCCCCCTTAAAAGAATTTCGTCCTCGAAATTGACTCACCTTACTGCTCGAATAGGGAGAGAAACTTGGCACGCAGCTCGTCCTCGAGCTCTCAAGTCGCTTTGCTCTCTGACTGATCAGACCACTGGACCTTGACCATAGGTAGGGTCTTACTACGGAGCCGACGGACGTCTCTAGCTAGAATACGGGTAGGCACCGCCTTGAAACTGAAGTCCTCCCTCAACTGAAGCTGACTGGAGTTGATCACATGGGACGGATCTTGCAGGTACTTCCTCAACATCGAAACATGGAAGACATTATGCACCGCTGACAAGGATGGAGGTAAGGCTAGACGGTAAGCCACAGGACCACTCCTCTCTAGAATCTCGAACGGTCCAACGAACCTTGGGCTAAGCTTCCCACGCTTCCCAAAACGAACCACACCTCTGACCGGAGACACTCGCAGATAGACATGATCTCCAATCTCAAACTCAAGCAGTCTGCGCCTCTGGTCTGCATAACACTTCTGTCTACTCTGAGCAACAAGCAGGCGCTCCCGAATCATTCTGATCTTCTCTACTGCACCCTGCACCAGCTCGGGTCCAACCAAGACCCTCTCCTTCAGGTCATCCCAACAGATGGGGGACCTGCATCTCCTACCATACAATGCTTCAAACGGAGCCATACCAATGCTCGCCTGAAAGCTGTTGTTGTAGGCGAATTCGATCAGGGTCACATGCTGATCGCAGCTACCTCCGAAATCTAGAACACATGCGCGAAGCATGTCCTCCAGGACCTGATTAGTCCTCTCTGTCTGGCCATCCGACTGAGGATGGTAGGCTGAACCGAAGGCTAAATTCATACCCAAGGCCTTATGCAAACTGCGCCAAAATCTCGACACAAAGCGCGGATCCCGGTCAGACACAATAGAAACAGGCACCCCATGTAGCCTCACGATCTCATCGAGATACAGACGAGCCAAACGCTCCAAACTGAAAGTCTTCTTCACAGGCAAGAAAATGGGCAGACTTCGTCAGTCGATCAACTATAACCCACACAGCGTCACAGCCCGAAGGAGTCTTGGGCAAACCCATGACAAAGTCCATCCCCACACTTTCCCACTTCCACTCAGGAATGGGAAGGGGCTGAAGCAAACCCGCTGGCCTCTGGTGCTCAGCCTTCACCTGCTGACAGGTCTGGCACTTTGAAACGAAGTCGGAGATGTCACGCTTCATCCCAGACCACCAGAACGACTCCTTGAGATCCCGATACATCTTCACCCCTCCAGGGTGAACTGAGTATGGCGCTCCATGAGCCTCTTGGAGGATCTCTCTACGCAAAACTGCATCGTCTGGCACACACACTTGACCTCTGAAACGCAGACAACCATCACTGGAGACACTGAAGTCTGAACTCTGCTCTAAAGACAGCCCCTCTCTGATTCAGCTCAACACTGAATCTGACTCCTGACCAACTCTGATCCTGTCGACCAACGACGACTAAACCTGAAGCGCTGCTATTATACAGGCACTGTCCGATCTGACTACCCAAATGCCCATACGCTGAAGCTCTCCATCTGATCTCTGAATTCCTGACAAGGCGCAAGCTACACCAGGAGCACCTCTCCGACTCAAAGCATCTGCCACAACGTTCGCTCTACCCGGATGGTAGAGGATCTCTAAGTCGTAGTCATGAAGTAACTCTAACCACCTCCTCTGTCTCAAGTTCAGCTCCTTCTGAGTGAACAGATACTTGAGACTCTTGTGGTCCGTGTAGACCTTACACGACACCCCATACAGATAATGACTCCAAATCTTAAGCGCGAATACCACAGCTGCCAACTCCAGATCGTGGGTAGGGTAGTTCTTCTCATAGGGCTCCAGCTGCCGAGAGCCATAAGCCACTACCTTACCCTGGTGCATTAAGACACATCCCAGTCCCTTATGGGACGCATCACAAAAGACCTCAAAGCCCTCGGTCCCAGAAGGCAAAGTCAGAATCGGTGCGGTCGTCAGCCTCTTCTTTATCTCCTGGATGCTCTGCTCGCAATCCTCACTCCACTCGAACTTAACCTCCTTCCTCAATAGACGAGTCAGCGGGGATACAATCTTAGAGAACCCCTCAACGAACTTCCTATAATACCCAGCTAACCCAAGGAAGCTACGGATCTCCGCAACATTCGTGGGCCTCGCCCACTCCATCACTGCTCTAATCTTCTAAGGATCCAATGAGATATCGTCCTTCGAGACTACGTGATCGAGCCAGAAGTCACACTTCTTCAACTTAGCATAAAGCTCCCGCTCCTTCAGCGTCTACAAAACAATCCTCAGATGCTCCTCGTGCTCCTCTGCACTCTTAGAATATACAAAAATGTCGTCTATAAAGACAACCACAAACTGATCCAAATAGGGTTTGAAAACTGATAAGCCGTAGACTTATCATATTTTATAAGCTAGATTTATGGTATTATTAGTTAAAATAAGGTTATAATAGGTAGTATTTACATTAATTTGCATCAAAAGTCATTTTATATGTTCAGACTAATACCTTGAGTGTTTTCCATGCAAGGAGCAAGTTCTACATCAAAGATCAACCGATGCCGGATGTGGAGCCGGGTTGTCTCTGTCCGGCATAAGTACGCATCAGAGAAAAGATCAGGCCGGGCATGATGCCGGGTGCCTTTTATCTGGCATAAGCAAACGACGTGCCTATTCCCGAAGAATGTCAGTTATTCACCGTTATTCAAACATCCGATGTCGGGTATTGTGCCGGATATAATCTATCCGGCACAAGTGAATTTTCGCACCAAGGTGGTTTCGACCGTTACTGAAGAGAACGTGTTTAATTCACATGCCGGATTACTTTAACCCGGCATGGGACCCGGCATCTAAAGATTTTGAAGTCTATAAAAGGCTGTGAGTCTGCACTTGGAGAGAACACTTCTAGCATTACTTTACACCAACAATCTCTCAAAAAAATCACGACAAACTGCTGCCAAGGAAGTGCTGCGAATCCAACCTGAAGAAAGAAGACATTATCGAGTTCAAGGGAATTCTCATCAAGTTGTACTCTTGATGTAACACCCCTCTCCTTAAACACGTAATAATCACTCTCGTAGTAGTAAATAAAATGTCTTACAGCGGAAGAATTAATAACAATAACAATACTCACTCGGGTGTCACCGGCCATTACTCGCCCATGCAAGTAACGAAGCCAAACTATATCCAACATCCAACATCAACAAACTGCTAACCGCTATGATAACGAGATAATTCCTATACAGCATACTAAGTCCATACTCATAAACATCGACAAGTGAGCGTCTACCCAAATCCCAAATACACATAACCGTACCACAATACATTTACCAGTCTGACATCATTATACAAATAACCTCCCTATGCGGTAATCGAAATAAACTCTAATTACCCTGTTCCCACACTTCGGCTTCGACAATAATCAACAATCTGCATAATAGTGTAGTATCAATGATAAACGCTGAGTATGTCGGGCCTGGACCCTAATGGTCACTTAGTCATTTTAACCATCTTATTATTAGATTGGTTTCATGCTTTACCATTTTACAGTTATAATCAATACTGTAATAAACATATGTACATAGCCATCCATCCATACATTCATAAACACTTAACTATCCATCCAATTCCAACAGTCATAAAATATCGCTAACAACAATTGTATATCAAACGCATCGAATAATAATACTGAATAAACGCCGTAGCGAACACCATCCTTTGTTAATTTAATTTCGCCTTCAAGGCCCCATCCATCCAACCATGTTAATTTAATACCAGTTGGGCGTCAAGTTAGGACAACCCGATAACCTCACCATGGACAGTAGTCCTCCCGTACACACAAAGGTGCTCATTTCGCCAGAGGTCCGGAGGCCCCTGACTATTCTCTTTTGTCTCGTAAGACGTCCATATAAAGGTCGTAGCCACCTGACCCACGATCCAAATAGGGCTCGTTGGGTATAAACCTGGAGCGGAACCCAATCGGGAACCCCTCAGTGATCACAAATGGGCAATCAGGTAGTTCGTAAACTACACTAGATTCCTCACCTCAACTCACACCATCTCTCTCTCATAATGTTTAAGATATGCTCTTAGTCTTATGGAGAATAATTATTAGTTAGCTGCCCAATGGGTCTCACGCATACCTAGAAGCTAGGTTATATTCATGTTCGAGATCCATGCTCTAGAGACCGACAATGTCGTGACTCGTTCCTAAGTGTTTTACTTAGGTTGCCATATACTTAATATTAATACTATGGTATTATATCAAGTAACCGTCTTGCCATCACAACAACGTATATGTATGTTTATATAAGCCGATCTATAGTCGACGTAGTGTTAGTCCTGTAGGACGCTCGTGCATATATAATTAATGCAGTAACACATAATCACATACACGTATCCAAAACACTTAACACACAAGTGATATCAACCAAATCCGAGCCCAAGGAATCCCTTAGGACAACTCGAATCAAACCCCTTTACATACCGTTCACCAAGACCTAGGATGCGCAGTGTCGACCACTAGCTCGTCAAGCGCTTTCGTCTGAAGTATAATCTAAACGGTAATAAAACTATAAGTCAGTCTCCATGACTAACTAAATCCGGTATTTCCGAATAACAAATAACCCCGACAGTTCATCCCCGGATTTCTACAGTTATTGGTTACGGGCTTATCTAAACCGGTCGGTTTTGTTACTAAAACTCGTAAGTCGTATTATTTCGACTGTTAAGTTTATTTCGTTATATTTCTTTAATCTTATCCACCATTAAACTTAGGTTTATAGTTGCATGTATGCATGCATGACTTATTATATTGTATTATTTTCCACCATCCATTATAATACATTGTATTATATAATCCATTATTTTTAGTAAACTATATTTTTGCATTCCGAAAACTTATTACTTACAGTTTGTAACTATTTTCATGTAATGACCACCACCATTATATTATATGGTTTCCAACCATAATATATATCCATCCTTATATACATTATTCTTGTATATGTATATATTTACCATATAGGTAAGTTTCATGAGTTATAAAACTCTTTTATTTTATGTTACATTTTATCATCTTATATTTGATGATTATTTCCATTAGTTGTATTATATTATACAACTTATATTAAGATTATTATCCTAATATTATGTAACATTTTATGTTGTATAATCACAACTCCTAAGGTTTATCCAATAAATACCTTAGTTTATAAATCTTATTTATTATAGTTTGTCACATTATTTAATGTGAATATCCTTACTTATTAATTCCATTTAAAGCCACATTAGTACCATATAATTGTCATAACATTTATAACATAGTAGACCATAGTCTAAAATTCATTTTCCATCTCTTAATAATTCGGTACAGCCCTTTATTTCATTTAAATTCTATTTTGACCACATAACATGATGTAATGTTATACCATATACTAATATCATATAATATGATATTTTCATTTCCTTTAATTTATAACCTATAGTTTTTATACAAAACTATATAGTATTGCCGCATGGGCACCATATCAAAACCTTATTCTTTTTCATATTTCATAGTTTCCTTTATTTACAAAATCACCCCATTATTTATTCCATGTTATATATATCATATAATATAACATTTTTAACTTATAAAAGGGTATAATCTATGGTTTAATTTTTGTAAAATTTCCGAACAGACCTCAATATATATCCTATATTATTTTTCAACCCACCAAGTTTCTATAATTGCCATTTGGCCCAATTTATAACATATAGTTTTATAATATCATTAAAACTATATATTATACACATATCTTAATAAATACTCTTATATAATTCTAAAAATCACCAAATTTCACCCAAGGGTTATAATTAACATTATTAACCCATATATAATCGGTTATTACTATTCCTCCACATATGTTTATCCAAAGTGTCATAATGACATAATAACTATATATTATACATATATAGTTTATTTTAATTCCAAAATCAACCAAATAAATTCCTAAAAATTCCTAATAGCCCATGGGTGTTTATAATACCATTTTACACCCTTTATTTTCGGTAATAACATATTTACCACATATGTTATAAAATTGTTACAATTAAATACTTATCTTATTATAAAACCTTAAATAAGTTATCTAACTTATTTAATTTGGTCAAAACCTACCATATGGTCAAGGTTGACCACCTTAATACTTCCTTGACCATCAATATCCATATATTACGGTTTTATAACCATATTTTCCAGAAATTACCATTTAACCCCCAAACTTTATATAATCTTATAATTTTTATTTAAACTCCTTTAAACCTCTAATTTTTGGCTTTATTTATATATATCCCCCTAATTTAATTTATTTACACTATAACCCCAATTCCTTGAGGTAATTTATTTTTAGCACCTAAACTTAATTAAAACCTTATAAATACATAAATAAAATGGCCTAAAGTACATGGCCTTATTACAAACATTAGCTTATAAAATAAATTACACATAAATGCCCAAAAATACATTAAACTCTCTGCCTTACCACCATCTTTTCCATATTTACCAATTTTCCACATAATGTCTTAAATTTGACAATTATGTTAATTAATTAGTTATAAAATTTACTAAACCATTCCTTAATCACCTAAGGTCAAAATAAGACCATAATAAACTCATTCACTCACGATATATATATATATATATATATACATATGTATAAACACATATTAATATACCAAGTGTAAGTTTAAGTGATTTATACCTTGTTTTTGCCTAGTTTAGGCCTTGTTTGGCCACGGCTGTTTGGAGATTAATTTTCCACAGCTTAGTTTACATGTTTTCAAACAGCAATTAAGGCATGATCAGTCTCCAAGCAAGATCTAACCATAAGAAGTGTTTAATGTAAATTTCAAGGTAAAACTTACCTTAGAATACCAAGGTAACCAAGGTTGTCTTCGGCCTGTTTTTACAGTAGAACAAGAGCATCAAAAGAGATACTAAAACCAAGCTTTAAACTGGTATAACTCAGATTAGAAGATGGCTAATTTTCACCTTGATTATAATGCCAAAAATGGTGTTTTTGGCTTGGATTTGGCTATACCTTGAAGCTCTTGTTATACCAACTGAATAAGTATGTTAAGAAGAAGATTATAAGGCTAGGAAATAAAATTTTCCAACCGGATTTGAAGGGAAACAAAAGATAAGTGCTTAAAGCACATTTTTATACCTTAAGAACAACATTAGATTTCTCCACCTCCTTCCCTTGTTACAGCCGAGATTCACCCTTATTTTAACCTCCAAAACAACCTAGAACCATGGATAGAAATGGTTGTTGCTTAGCTCCATGAAAAGAGGAAAGAAATGTAAAGAGAATGAACATAAAATGGCTTAATAAGCTTACCTATGTCAATTGTTGTTCTCTTCTGAATTTGGTGTCTTCCTACGGTAATGGAGAAGCAAAAGAGAGGATGAATGAGCTGGTGTCGGCTGGGAAGCAAGACAAATGAGGTAAATAAGCTAGATTTGCTTTTAAGTTAGTTTAATGTTACTTTAAGAATAGTAAATAGGTGAGTCATTAGATTAGCTAGATATTTGTTTAGAGATTGATTAATGGGTGGGTATGACAGCCATAGGAGGTCGGAAATGGAGGGCTTGGTCAATGGATGGCATTTGACCATGGTTAAAGGTAAGTAATTAAATGTTATTTTTGGGTACTATTCATACTAAATTACCCATTTTGATTTTATTTTCAAACTTTGAGTTAGACTTTATAATATAGTCTATCATGTCACATTAATGTTATAAAGAATATAATCTAGTCTTTACAGTGACAAAAAGTCATTATCTTAGAGCTCATACACAAAAACGAGCTTTAAGGTATTTTAGTGCACATTTTGTGTCACAAGGTGTTTCTGAGCTTAGTTTTCTTTGAGAACAGTTTTGTTGTGTTCCTTGCATGATAATTGATCATAGGAATCCAATTTTATATCAAATGGAGGTCATTATACCTTTAAGGTTTTCTTAGAGCACATTTTTGCCCTACTTGACCTTGAAGCATGTAAATGCTTGTTCTTTGTGTTGGAGTGTTGTCCAACAATTGTAATATGTTTAGTTATGTTTTAATAAGCTTAGGACAAAGTTTTAGGTCCTAAGAAGTTCATTTGGGTATTTATTTACCCTAAACAGTCAAAGGGTGCAATATCTTGCTTTGTATTGACCCTTGTTGTTCTCAAATGACTTTTAAGGCATGTTTAGGCCTTAATTAACGTGATTAGATGTTTAATCTATGTTTTATTAGTTTGGGGTATTTCAATATACCCCCCTTAAAAAGGCTTCATCCCGAAGTCGCTTAATCAAATAGGTAAGTATATAAATATATGACTACCCATTATTCCCATAATGTATATCTATGTGATATATCATTTACACACATCGTATTGCGCTTATACAGCACATAGCCATCACTTTGTGGCGTTAGTTCAATCATATATGGATATAGGTGATCCATCAGCACCTTTTTTTTCCTATCAATTCTACAGACCCTGACAACCTCTCCGAGGTGTCCATAACATGCCATCGTTCCACATTCCATATCTAATGATTCATTTCATATCTAGGCGATACCATATGTAATCATTCTACCAGGAAATGGAAATATATATATCACAAGTAGCATAAGAAAGTTACTACACACATGGGTGTAAATACACATTCAAGCAAGTATCTCATAAGATACATACATACAAGTGCACATCACACACAAACAAGCCAACAACGTACGCCCCGCGTACCAAACATAACCAACAAAACCTCGTGTGCCCCGCACACCACCAATTCACTGTATGCCATGCATATGAAACAATCAAAATTTAGTGCACACACGTGCACAGCCAAGAGGCTCTACCCCCATTAAAAAGGGTTACGCCCCCGTACCCACAAGTATACAACAGCCGCTCAACAAGAAGCGCTGGATACTTGGCTCTCAAAGAGTTCTCCAACTCATGGATTATCCTCATATCAGAGAGACGGGTATGACTCTAGCCCTACTGGGCTCCATAATACCTAAAGGGTGAGGCACTAATCTATTTGTGCTCTCTCCTTACCTACTAATGTCTATGTTCTAATGGGCCCACTCGCTCCGTACTAAGGTGTAGACCCATGAACATAAGCTCAATTTGCCTCTTCTCATTGCTGTGTATCCTCTCATTTGGATCACTAGCGTACATGTGTGTGTCTTCTCTCACTGATATTCAGCTTGAGGTGTAATATGACATTGGCTATTGTTAGTACTTAGTGCTCTTTGCACTTGTCTTGTAATACCAAGACGTACCAACCTACATGTCCACGGAGATAAAGCTTGTCATCCGTGTCTCCAAGTGGTTTTGTTCCGGAGTAACACACTGTTGTAGTTCTTGATACACACTCGTGTTGATACCCATTACATCTTCCTGTACTCCCACTAGATTACTAACTGCATAAGTGCAATACCAAAACACTCATTCCCACAGAGTGCAGAGGCGTAAACTCTCAGCAGCTAATATCTAATGAGTCAAACAGATAAGATGAACGAACTATCATGTGAGTGGTACATTCCAAGTCCATTGTTCCTGGCTTAAGGTATCTGCTAGTATATTGGCTTTGTCTCTCATCATTGCGTAGTCACGCGTTTATGTCCACGTCATCTGGTAGATTTCCTCTGGATTGCAAGAACTTGCTCGATCCTTATTAGGATTCTACATATTATTCGTCCATAATAGGTTTCCATGTTTCTTTCCTTCGATTTCCTGTCCTTGAACGGTTTACTTGTCTTCACTGTTTACTGTCTACTGCTCTGTGGTGAAGGTTCTCAATTTCTCTAGCCCGTTGGTTTAACTGCGGCTCTTCTCGTCCATCTTCGAGGTAATCTGTATCACTGTCCTTAATACGGAGTTGACTACTTCTCGTGTTCCTAACACTACTTGTCTACTTGCATGGGGTACCATACTGATACATTACTACTTACCCGACTAACTCATAAATAAGTTTGTCAGGCCCACATGCTCCTATTGGAGTGCGGTCATCCCATGTCTCGTTTAGTAAACTGGTAATGTCTGTCACACGGTTATTGTGAAGTATTCTGTTGTCAATTTCCCTTTGATGGATATCCTTTTTTTTGTTTATTAGTTCATGTTATCGGTTATCTTGTTGTAAGTCATATTGCCCTAGTGGCATAGTGTAAGTAAAATTTGTGCTATATTTAGCAAAATTGGTTCTCTTATCTCGATCTCATTGAGTGCACACTTATTCCTTTCCTCCCTGTTTATCATGATCGTATCTCATCCATAGTTCATATTCATTCCCTCATCCGTATAATTGGATGTATTGCAGATTGCATAATAGTTTGAGCAACTTGGCTCTTCACTTGCCAACCATCCTCACTGACGGTGGTGCATCCACAAAGGGTATGCTTGTCCATAAGGACTAAACATTCATCACTAGTAGTGATTAGCATTAAATGCGGGTATACACTGATGGTATTTGGCTAATAAGCCCTGTCTGAATATTCTCGAACAATTTAACCTGGTGTGGTTTACAATTACAGTGGTTGTATAATTTCTTCAGTTGTAGTGGTTGGACTAACGGTCTTCCCGAGGTTGCATAGGTTTCTAATCTTAAGGTTCTATGAAAAAGTATGGAAATTTTTTTTGGTATAAAATAAGAGATTAAAAATTAGTAGTAGTAGTAGTAGTAGTAGTTGCAGTTGCTGCACTTGGTCTGTCAAGTGCGCAAGGCAGATGGAAATTTTAGTGGTTTACTTGTCATAGCGCTTGCAATAGCAAGTGCACCATGCAGGTGGAAATATTATTTCAGCAATCACCGGTCTCATTGACTCTGTGTCGTCGAGTATGGGCTACATGATAATGTAAGCATTAACATTTTGTTCATATATATAATCTGTCAAGGTTCCAAGGTTACTCGTATCGAGTCCACATAACTAGTCTCAAAAGTCATACACAAAAAGGCGAGTAGTCAATGACACACTCCCATATATTTATAACATGTCTCTGTCTAACATCCTAGGTAAGTACATAACAAAGTAAACAAAAGTCTTCCACCAGCGGTCTCACGGAGTTCAAGGTACTCATGCCCTATCTACTCCCATCCCTTTTTGGGCTCCAACATCAGTAGATGTCTAGCCATCCTGACATCCTCGTGGTACTCCAGATCCTCCAACTGAGGTCTTCTGAGTATTTCTTGGTGGCCTGTAGTTACGGCTCTCAGGGTTCATCCAACACTCGAACTCCCGGTGGCCCTCTTTCTTGCAGCACTGACACTCAACTTTGCGGCCATTGCAGTCGACCCCAGGATGGTCCTTCCCACAACGCTTGCAATAGAAATGGCGCTGGGGCTGTCCGGTGCCTAATGGTAGTATTTAGTTTAAGATAAAATCTGATGATATAAGGTTAAGGTCACAATTGAATTTAAGAGGTAGGTGTTCTCACCCTTAGGGGGTGCAGATCTCAAAGGCTGAGCATCTATAACTGGGCCGGTCAACCGAAGGACGGGCTCTTTCCCCTTCGCTCCCTGGTGACCCTGCTGCCCTTTCTTCTGAAAGAATTTCCTGCTTAAGGTTCCGGGTCAGCATTCATAAGCTATTTAATATGGTAACAATTTAGAATGGGATAAGTCCTTACTTTCTCTTATTCTGGCCATCGCCTGGAGATGCTCCTCCACCCTCAGACTCTCCCTCAGGGTTCTTCCTCTTCTTGGCCCCGAGAGTCTCTTCCTGAGTCTGGAGCATTAGCTCCGTCCTCGAGGCAGCGTCATAACACTCCTGGAATCTCATTGGTATGTTTTCTCAAAGTTAATTGGTAATGTAGTAAGTAAAAGATTTATGGCTTCCATGTTAATACCTGGATGGTAGTGCAGAGGGTAGCACCCATCGCCATCTGGATGCGAAACAACAATCCCCCCCGAAACTTCTCGACCTTCACGGTCTCTGAGTAATCAACACCGGGGATAAAGTCCAGCAGACCAATGAATCAAGCGTAGTACTCATCCACGGTCAGACCTCCCTAGGATAATGTCTCGAACTCATGGCGCTTCTTCTGCTTGAGATGCGCCGGGTAGTACTTCCCCCTCAGCAACTCGATAAAGGCAGCCCACGAAAAGTCGGGTATAGCCAGGTGATGGTCCTTGACCAACCTCCACCAAGTGCTGGCTGCATCCTTCAGATGGAAAGCAGCAATGACGACCTTCTTGTCGGCAGGTACTTGCAAAGCTTCGTAGGCCTTCTCATGTTCAACAATAAAACGCTCTAGGGCTACGGGGTCTGGCTCCCCTGAGTATGTAGGTGGTCGGGTCTCGGTAACTGACTTCAGCCAGTTCGTTTCCCTGGGCTGTGGCGGGTGGGCTGGTGCTCCTCCAATTTGAGTACCAAACTGTGCGAGAACGGCAGCAATCGTCTCAGCAACTTCTGGAATCACGGGGTCACCGCCTCCACCTCTACCAGTACCACGCCCTCTAGTTCCCCCAGACATCTGTAGTACAGTATGCCGCATAAATACTCGGTAATTTACCGTACACAACCAGTAGATATTGAATTGCCTTTGAGGCTAATATATCACGCAATTTGTGTTACTAAACACAATATCTTCTAAGACGAGTCGTCTCGTACCTCACAAACGTTTTCCGTAATTTCCCAAGTCCTAAGCTCACTGTCTTAACTTATTTCCTCGTCATCAGAGTGGTACTCCGCTCTGATACCACTTTTGTAACACCCCTCTCCCTAAACACGTAAAAATCACTCTCGTAGCAGTAAATAAAACGTCTTACAGCGGAAGAATTAATAACAATAACAATACTCACTCGGGTGTCACCGGCCATTACTTGCCTATGCAAGTAACGAAGCCAAACTATATCCAACATCCAACATCAACAAACTGCTAACCGCTATGATAACGAGATAATTCCTATACATCATACTAAGTCCATACTCATAAACATCCACAAGTGAGCGTCTACCTAAATCCCAAATACACATAACCGTACCATAATACATTTACCAGTCTGACATCATTATACAAATAACCTCCTTGTGCGGTAATCGAAATAAACTCTAATTACCCTGTTCCCGCACTTCGGCTTCAACAATAATCAACAACCTGCATAATGGTGTAGTATCAGCGATAAACGCTGAGTATGCCGGGCCTGGACCCTAATGGTCACTTAGTCATTTTAACCATCTTATTATTAGATTGGTTTCATGCTTTACCATTTTACAGTTATAATCAATACTGTAATAAACATATGTACATAGCCATCCATCCATACATTCATAAACACTTAACCATCCATCCAATTCAAACAGTCATAAAATATCGCTAACAACAATTGTATATCGAACGTATCGAATAATAATACTGAATAAACGCCGTAGCGAACACCATCCTTTGTTAATTTAATTTGGCCTTCAAGGCCCCATCCATCCAACCATGTTAATTTAATACCAGTTGGGCATCAAGTTAGGACAACCCGATAACCTCACCATGGACAGTAGTCCTCCCGTACATACAAAGGTGCTCATTTCGCCAGAGGTCCGGAGGCCCCTGACTATTCTCTTTTGTCTCGTAAGACGTCCATATAAAGGTCGTAGCCACCTGACCCACGATCCAAATAGGGCTCGTTGGGTATAAACCTGGAGCGAACCCAATCGGAACCCTTAGTGATCACAAATGCGCAACCAGGTAGTTCGTAAACTACACTGGATTCCTCACCTCCCTCACACCATCTCTCTCTCATAATGTTTGAATATGCTCTTAGTCTTATGGATAATAATTAGTTAGTTAGCTGCCCAATGGGTCTCACGCATAACTAGAAGTAATCTAGGTTATATTCATGTTCGAGATCCATGCTCTAGAGACCGACAATGTCGTGACTCGTTCCTAAGTGTTTTACTTAGGTTGCCAATATCTTTAATATTAATCTATGGTATGATCAAGTACCGTCTTGCCATCACAATACGTATATGTATGTTTATATAAGTCGATCATAGTCGATGTAGTGTTGTCCGTAGGACGCTCGTGCATAAATAATTAATGCAGTACACATAATCACATACACGTATCCAAAACACTTAACAACACAAGTGATATCAACCAATCCGAGCCCAAGGAATCCCTTAGGACAACTCGAATCAAACCCCTTTACATACCGTTCACAAGACCTAGGATGCGCAGTGTAGACCACTAGCTCGTCAAGCATCTCCGTCTGAAGTATAATCTAAACGGTAATAAAACTATAAGTTAGTCTCCATGACTAACTAAATCGGTATTTTCGATGACAAATAACCCCGACATTTCATCCCCGGATTTCTAACAGTCATTTGTTACGGGTTTATATCTAACCGGTCGGCTTTGTTACTAAAACTCGTAAGTCGTATTATTTCGACTGTTAGTTTGTTTTGTTATATTTCTTTAATCTTTTCCACCATTAAACTTAGGTATATAACCTATAGTTGCATGTATGCATGCATGACTTATTATATTGTATTATTTTCCACCTCCATTATAATACATTGTATTATATAATCCATTATTTTTTAGTAAACTATATTTTGCATTCCGAAAACTTATTACTTCAGTTTGTACATTTTCCTGTAATGACCACCCCATTATATTATATGGTTTCCAACCATAATAATATCCATCCTTATATACATTATTCTTGTATATTGTATATATTTACCATATAGGTAAGTTCATGAGTTATAAACTCTTTATTTTATGTTACATTTTATCATCTAGATTTGATGATTATTTCCATTAGTTGTATTATATTATACAACTTATATTAATTATTATCCGAATATTATGTAACATTTTATGTTTTGTATAATCACCAACTCTTAAGGTTTATCCAATAAATACCTAGTTTATAAATCTTATTTATTATAGTTTGTCACATTTTAATGTGAATATCCTTACTTATTAATTCCATTAAAGCCACATTAGTACCATATATTGTCATAACATTTATAACATAGTAGACCTAGTCTAAATTCATTTTCCATCTCTACATAATTCGTACACATGCCCTTATTCATTTAAATTCTATTTTGACCCACATAACATGATGTACTGTTAACCATATACTAATAATAACATATGATATTTTCATTTCCTTTAATTATAGATTATAGTTTGATACAAAACTATATAGTATTGCCGCATGGGCACCATATCAAAACCTTATTCTTTTTCATATTCCATAGTTTCCTATATAGTATTGCCGCATGGGCACCATATCAAACCTATGTTAATTTTTGTAAAATTTCCGAACAGACCTCAATATATATCCTATATTATTTTTCAACAACCCCCAAGTTTCTATAATTGCCATTTGGCCCAATTTATAACATATAGTTTTTATATCATTAAAACTATATATTATACACATATCTTAATAATACTCTTATATATTCTTAATATCACCAAATTTCCACCAAGGGTTATAATAACATTATTAACCCATATATAATTGGTTATTACTATTCCTCCACTATTCCTGCCACATATGTTTACTCAAAGTTGCATATGACATAATAACTATATATATCATATATAGTTTATTTTAATTCCAAAATCAACCAAATATATTCCTCAAACTTCCTAATAGCCCATGGGTTGTTTATAATACCATTTTTACACCCTTTATTTTCGTTAATAACATATTTACCACATATGTTATAAAATTGTTACATTAAATACTTACCTTATTATAAAACCTTAATAAGTTATTTAACTATCTAATTTGGTCCAAAACCTACCATATGGTCACGGTTGACCACCTTAATATTTCTTTGACCATTAATTCCTTATAATTAGGGTTTATAACCAGATTTTTTTCAGAAATTACCATTCAACCCCAAAACTTTATAAAATCTTTCTAATTTTTTTATTAAACTCATTTAAACCTCTATTTTCGGCTTTATTTATATAGCCCCCAAATTTAATTTATTTACACTATAACCCCAATTCCTTGCGGTAATTTATTTTTAGCAACCTAACTTAATAAAACCTTATAAATACATAAATAACATGGCCTAAAGTACATGGCCTTATTACAAACATTAGCTTATAAAATAAATACGCATAAATGCCCAAAATACATTAAACTTCTCGCCTTACCACCACTTTTCCATATTTACCAATTTTCCACATAATGTCTTAAATTTGACATTATGTTAATTAATTAGTTTATAAATTTACTAAACCATTCCTTAATCACCTAAGGTCAAAAAAGACCATAATAAACTCATTCACTCATGACATATATATATCACATATGTATAACACATATTAATATACCAAGTGTAAGTTTTAAGTGATTTATACCTTGTTTTGCCTAGTTTAGGCCTTGTTTGGCACGGCTGTTGGAGATTAATTTTCCACAGCTTAGTTTACATGTTTTTCAAACAGCAATTAAGGCATGATCATCTCCAAGCAAGATCTAACCATAAGAAGTGTTTAATGTAAATTTCAAGGTAAATTTACCTTAAAGACCAAGGTAACCAAGGTTGTCTTCGGCCTGTTTTTACAGTAGAACAAGAGCATCAAAAGAGCTACTAAACCAGCTTTAAACTGGTATAACTCAGATTAGAGATGGCTAATTTTTTACCTTGACTTATATGCCAAAAATGGTGTTTTTGGCTTGGATTGGCTATACCTTGAAGCTCTGATATACCAACTGAATAAGTATGTTCAGAAGAAGATTATAAGGCTAGGAAACAAAACTTTCCAACCGTATTTGTACACCCCATCCAACAACAACCACGTAACAACATTCTGCAGCGGAAAATATACACTACACATTACTAACTCGTTGGTGTTACACGCCGTTAACCACCACGTGGCTAACAAGGCTATTACATAAACATTGTAACCGTCTGATGGACTAGATTCCCGAGCGACTACACATTACTGCCCTTCCGTTAACAATAGAAACAACATACACCTTCCAACTGTACCGGTATTCACAAACTAATGCCGATAACATCTCGGTCTTACTACACCTACAGTACATAGACAATTTAAATGATTACCATGTACAACGACTACCCGTCCTACTCTCGAACGGCTTCCAGCTCTCTGTACCTGAAATAGGAAAGAAGAGAAAGGGTGGCCCCCAAGGGCTCAGCACCTTTCGGTATGGTAATCCCGCAGCCTACATGCTACCGTGCCACGCACAACTATTGTCATCTTAGCTATCGGTTGATTATATTTAATCATGCATGTAACTTAAACACAACCACAACGAATCATTCCGCCTCAATGGGCTCAACAGACAGATAACATATCCATACTTGATAAGTCTCATGTATTCATTACCCCTAGAGTGTTTCTCCTCTATGAGCTACTTCCTTAATAGACGACAACTACCCATTAATCGGGTTATCCTTAAACCCCTTATCACAACTGGGATTCATATCCATGATCCACATACTCCACAATTTACAACGTATAACATACATCACATAACAACACTTTTCACGTTACAACGTGCACATAATAACATCGCAACAGATATTGCATCATATCAACAACACATAACATAACGGGTTCGGTTCTCTTAGGAGCCGACCAAACATAGTTAATTCAATGGTGGAGCCGAGAGAATGATGTCACCACCCCATGGTAAGCTCGTTATACAACACTCATTACCGTCCTAATAGTCGGACGAGTAACTTAAGTTAAGATGGTTCGGGTTTTGTGGCCCAACACACCCACAAACACATGTTCCCCCTAAACCGATCATAAGTCAGAATAGCTAAGCTTTGGAATAAGCTATGGGATCATAACCCGTGAGGGAAACAACCATAACAGAGAAGGGGAATGCTAAGAAGGATACCCACTCCCAAACAACGCGGACCGGCCTAACCGGATTCCTCACCACTGTTAGTACATACTTACTTTTAGATATTAGTTAGAACCCCACTATGGAGTCTATCACATACACACCTACAGTATACAAATGGGTTATACACACAAGGGAGATCCCTACATTCCATACACATATCACACAATTAACACATAGCCGTGGGTTGAACGTCCGGTTCGGGTCGTTAATCCGAATACCGAACTCTCATGTGATCCTAGACTCAGTTAACTAGGTTAACACTTCCGAGGTTAAATGGTATCGGAGTTGAACACGCCACATAAATGAATTACTGTAAACTCATTACATGTCTTACTTACAAACGTGGCAAACATACAGAAAAACACATTGGTATACAAGCCGGTGTAATCCGGTAGGACACAGGTTGCAAGAAAACCATACTGTCACCGGAGTCCACTTTATCATGTCCACTTCATAGTTAGCCCTGTTAACTAGTTAAATAACTTCACATTTTTTTTAACTTGTTTTACTTTCACATTTTTCTCCAACTTTCCACCTACTTAATTGTCCTTATAACTCACCTAACATGTCTTAAACAACCTCATAACATCATTACTAATCAATCCCCATCATTACATATCATTTTATAACCTTAACATTTAAATCATCTTACTTAACTTAATCTCTCAAGTCCATATATATTTATCTTTCTAACCATCAATACTCTCTTAATGGCATACCACTAATACCCCTTAACATTCTTAAAATTAATTTTTTTTTAAGGTCCGACCGACCGACCCACCCCCTGGGTAGGTCGGCTGCAGAGAGTATCCAAGTTCATAGTTTCAGCCAGACCGACCGAGACTGGGGTCGGTCCCCTGGGTAGGTCGGCTGCAGAAACTTCCCATACATTGTCAAACTTTCTCCAAATTTTTCCTCAAGCCTCCTAATGTGTTCTAACATCATTTGGCACATCAAACACACCTTTAGCCATGTACTAAACTCTTTAAATCACACACCAAAACCATCTTATCATTCACAAATTCCTTACAAAATTCCTAGCACTTGGAATGTTTTCTCCTTAAGATTTTTAGGTGGTATTTCACCTATAATGACCACTATACCAAGGTGTTTCCTCTACACCTTAACATCATCTCTCAAACTTCTTTTCTTACTAACTAAATCTCCTTTTCACATCTTACCTAAACATCATTTCTTCCTTGTACATCAACATTCTCAAAAACACACATTGAATTCCTAGAACTTCCAAGATAATACCTAAATCCTTGTATCACTCTAAATCACCTTAGTACATGTTTTCTTCCCTAGTAAAACATTTGTTCACCTTTAACACTTCCTAGTTCACCAAAACTTATTTAAAACACTTAGAACTTCTTACACATTTTCCAAATTTTGCCATAGCTTCTCTTGTATATTCTCACATCCAAACACTTAGGTTTTTACCTTATTCCATTCAAGAACACCTAAAATCCACCAAGAACTTTCTCACACACAAAACTTCACCAAATTTACACTACATCACTATATAGTGCATAAACTTAAATTGCTTGGCACTTAGGCCCTTAAATAACATGGCTCTTAGGCCCTTAAATTGCATAAACCTTAAACACTGAATTTCCCACATTGTATATTGCCTTTAACCTGCAAATACACTCAACATCACATATGCCCCTTAATAGTTTCCTTGAGAGCATTTTCTAGGTCATTCGCCTTTGGCTCCTTAGGTATTTTATTAAGCAAATCAAGCTCATTTTCCTAAGGCATTTAAACTACATTGAGATAGTTTGTTTACCTCTTTTCCTCACAAACTTCTTTCTTGTTTCCTTGTAAAACTGGTAAGGATGTTTGGTTGTTTGTCAACTTCTAAACAATGTACAAATAATTGAATGAGTATTCAAGCATTATGCTCCATCTCATTGTAAACCCTAGGCACATATATTGTCTTAACACATTAAGGTAATTGTTTTACCTTGGTATTTGAAGAGAGTTTGAATATCTATCAAGAGAAGACTCCACCTAGTCCTTGAAAGGTTGGAATGAAGCTAGAACAAAGCAATATAATGAGCACCATCAATGGTGATTTCCGGTCATGATAAAAACATGAAGGAAACATTATTTTTCTTTGAGATTCCTTACCTAGAAGCAAAGGAGATCAATAATATGTAGAAATATAAGCTCAAGCTCCTTCAATGGTGGAACTCCATGGCACCGAAATGGTGGTCTTGAAGTTTTGAGAAGATAGGAATGAAGAGCTTGATGAGGGGAAGAGAATGGTGGTGTTTGTTTTTGATTTGGTTAAGTGAGCTAGGAATTACAAGAGGTCAAAGATGGAGTTTAATGGTGGTGGTGTAGTATTACCGTGAAAGAGAGGAAGAAGATGGAGTTGGAACCGTGGGAATGCAAGAAGGAAGAGAGAATGAAGATAAGTTTGCCTTTTTAAGAGATATTTAGTAAAGTAAATAGTGTTTTACTTTATCAATTTCCATCTTATCAATTTAACAAGGGGATGACTCATTCTCTTATAAGAAAACCGGCCCCCAATAGTAGCAAGGGGTATTTTAGTCTTTATTTGTCAATTTAATTACTTATAATAACATATGTTACAAACTAGCTTATTAAAGTTACTATTCACTAAAACAAGGCACATAGAAGTGAAATTTTTGATTTCCCATTGATATAGACTTCCAAATGTGATACTATATAGTACACATGTTAATTAAAGAGTAATGATGGACATTTAGCCACTCAAAACTCATTTACAAGACAATTTTTCAAAAACGTGCTTTAAGACTCCTTAAAGCACTTTTTGTGGTTTAACTTGTTTTCAAGCTTGGTTTTCTTTGGTAATTGATTTAATATGTTCATTAACTTATTTATAAGGTATAGGTATGACCATTAGGTCTTATACAAATTTATCCCAAGCTTAGAGCACATTTTTGCTCTTATTGACTTTAAGGTATTTTCTTGTGTTTGTTTGGTTTAACTATCTACCAAAGTTTCCTAAGGACTTAATTAGCCTTATTAAATCATAATTGAATATTATTAAGTCTTGGTAGGCTCTTTGGGTCCTAACCAAGTTCACTCCAAGCTTAGAGCATGTTTTTGTTCAAACTGTATCTTAGTGCTTTATTGCATTTTACTATGGTTTAAATTGTTCACTGATGTTTCTAAGGCACTTTTTAGCCTTTACATACCATAGTTTAATATTTAAACCACATATCAAGGTTTGGGGTATTTCAGTATTTGAAGGGAAACAAAAGATAAGTGCTTAAAGCACATTTTTATACCTTAAGAACAAGATTAGATTTCTCCACCTCCTTCCCTTGTTACAGCCGAGATTCACCCTTCTTTTAACCTCCAAAACAACCTAGAACCATGGATGGAAATGGTTGTTGCTTAGCTCCATGAAAAGAGGAATGAAATGTGAAGAGAATGAACATAAAATGGCTTAATAAGCTTACCTATGTCAATTGTTGTTCTCTTCTGAATTTGGTGTCTTCCTACGGTAATGGAGAAGCAAAAGAGAGGATGAAGGAGCTGGTGTCGGCTGGGAAGCAATACAAATGAGGTAAATAAGCTAGATTTTCTTTTAAGTTAATTAGTTTAATGTTACTTTAGGAATAGTAAATAGGTGAGTCATTAGATTAGCTAGATATTTGTTTAGAGATTGATTAATGGGTGGGTATGACATCCATAGGAGGTCGGCAATGGAGGGCTTGGTCAATGGATGACATTTGACCATGGTTAAAGGTAAGTAATTAAATGTTTTTTTTTGGGTACTATTCATACTAAATTACCATTTTGATTTTATTTTCAAACTTTGATTTAGACTTTATAATATAGTCTATCATGTCACATTAATGTTATAAAGAATATAATCTAGTCTTTACAGTGACAAAAAGTCATTATCTTAGAGCTCATACACAAAAACGTGCTTTAAGGTATTTTAGTGCACATTTTGTGTCACAAGGTGTTTCTGAGCTTAGTTTTCTTTGAGAACAGTTTTGTTGTGTTCCTTGCATGATAATTGATCATAGGAATCCAATTTTATATCAAATGGAGGTCATTAGATCTTTAAGGTTTTCTTAGAGCACATTTTTGCCCTACTTGACCTTGAAGCATGTAAATGCTTATTCTTTGTGTTAGAGTGTTGTCCAACAATTGTAATATGTTTAGTTATGTTTTAATAAGCTTAGGACAAAGTTTTAGGTCCTAAGAAGTTCACTTGGGTATTTATTTATCCTAAACAGTCAAAGGGTGCAATATCTTGCTTTGTATTGACCATTGTTGTTCTCTAATGAATTTTAAGGCATGTTTAGGCCTTAATTAATGTGATTAGATGTTTAATCCATGTTTTATTAGTTTGGGGTATTTCACTTGATCCTCCTTGTATCTTCTCTCAATGTTCTGGTTGGTTTGGTAGACTCTTTGGCTGCCTTGATTAGATGATTGCATTGTAAACACTCTTTGATCATTAATGGAATTCTCAAGTTTCATAACCCGAGTTTTAATCTCCTTACAAATAGAATAAGGGACTTATCTTGTTCTATCATCTCAAAGTTCTATTTAAGGCTTTCAACAACAAGAGTAGAATAGGTTATGACTTTGGTAATCTTTAATATTGTTGCCTTGAGAAGTAGGCAACAAATGTTAAGGTTTAGGGTTGTTTCTCTTATTTCCCCATTGTTCTGTTCGTATTCACGGGCATTATTTATGCACGATGCGAATAAGGGTAGTGAGTTCTTGTTGTCATACTTGAGACTGGAAATGTTATTTACGAAATGTATGATGCCGGACGCCGTGCTGGATAGAATATGGCCGGCATATTCAAAATATTTGAATACACCGGGTATCATCAGCCCGGCACAACACCCGGCATATACATTTTGCGAGAAAGAGAATCCTTTTCGAGACTTGCCACTTTTGATCCGTGATCATATGAGTTCTTACATTGTTGATTGACCCTAATCAAGGTTAGTTCATTGTGAATAGTTAGTTTAGTTAGTTTTAGAAATATTTATACACCTTTTTCCCCCTCTTTACTTAGTAATTACCAAGGCTAGGACTAATTTTCTATACAAGTCCCTAGGGTTCGACTTACTTGGTCTTAATTTGATTCCCTGCTACTTTTGACCGGGTTTTTGTTTGCTACTCGTATTAGATTGAGTAGGTTTTCTTTCAGTTTTAATTATGGCGTGCTGGGTGCCGGGTAAGTTATACCCGGCACATTCTTGATTCTTTTTCCTATGTTCTGTTTACTCTCTTGTACATAAATGTGTACATATAACCAACTAAAATCTATGTTAGCAAAATGGCGCCGTTGCCGGGGACTTGGAATTAGTCCAAGTCCTAAAATTGGTAATAGCCTATTCTGTGTTCGCTATTTTTTTATTAAATTCTGGTTCATTGAATGTGCCGGACCTAATTCCGGGCAACTTAAACCCAGCATATTCGGAGGAAGTCCATGCCGGGTAGAATACTTCCGGTATTAGACTCGGCACATCGCAGATGTAACTACAGTTTTGTTTACATACTTTGTTTTAATTGTTAAATATTATTTTCTCTCTTTAATTACTTTTTGTCTTAAAAATACTCTAATCTCTTGTTTTGCTCTCCTTGAAGTTATTACGGTGAATACTTCTCCGATCGAAAACTCTTCCTCGTAATTTATCCACTCTCGATCCGGAGATAGAGAGGACCTTTCTTCGTTCCTTAAGGCAACGAAGAAACCAACAAAACACCTTCCCTACACATTTAGAATCAACTTCAAGAAGTGCAATGCCAACCGCAACGGTCCGCAATATTAATCGGCCTTCCAATCAAGGCCAGAGTCCAGCCATCAACCTCCCTCCCCTCACACTAAATGAATACGATGAGTGGCAAAAACTAAAGCCATATCATCAGATCCGTTGTGTGAAAGAGTTGGGCATGTTCGATGGTTCCAATCCGGACGAGGCTTTGCTCCACATAACCAAATTTCTGTAGCACACCAATAGCGTAACGGCTGCAGACGCTGTCTTACAATATGCCAGACTTTCTCTTTTCCCTCATAACTTAACCAGAATAGCAAGCAAATGGTACCATAGCCTAACCCCAAGTACCTTCTCTACTTGGGAGGACATGGCCACCAAGTTTTATGATAAATTCTTACCACCAAGTCGCACCCTGGAGAGGATCGCCGATATTTACAACTTTAGGCAACCAGGCTCGGAGAACATCTGTGAGACTTGGGACAGATTCAAAGGGTTGCTCCGGACATGTCCTCATCACGGCCTCACCGAGGAACAACTTTCCCAGTTGTTCTACAAAGGATTGGTCAACCAATGTAAAACCATGATCCTATCCTCCCTTGGTGTTGACATACTGAAAAAGCCAGGAGAACAATTTCTGAATGGGATTGAGTCCTTGTGCGAAGAAATCAGAGATTGGGCCACTGGTGGAACAAGGAGCGGTACCCCCGGTTTATACCATGTGGGAGAGAGCGACAACAAGTTCAATACTTTGATGAAGAGTCACGAGCAGTTGTTAGAGAGCAATGCTCAAACATCAACCAAGGTGAGTGCTTTGCAGAAGGTGGTGGAACAAATGGCGATGAATGCTCTTCCACAGCAGGCGAACGTGGTTAGTGCACGACCACACGCCCAGTGCCCCGAACTGCTAGATTGGAAGAATGTTGAAGAAGCAAACAATGTGGGCAACAAGCCTGGGTTTAGGAAGCCATGGCAGTCTGGGGGCCAACCCCCTCAGAACCTTCAAAACCACGCCGGCTACTCAGGAGGTCAAAGGCAATTCATGCCGACTTCCTGTGGCGGATTCCCTTCAAATCGACCTCCCCAATCGCAATCAAACTCGGTGGCTGAGATGGCAGAGTTGCAAGGCATGATGACGACACTGATGAACAAATCTCACAATGCTCATGAAGAGATTTCAGCACTTTGCAAGGACCACAAGGCGTTGCACTCGCAATTGCAGCAACTCCTTGCTCAACCGAGACCTTCCGGTCAGTTTCCGTCCCAGACACAAATTAATCCACGTGAGCATGCAAAGTCCGTCACCATTATCTCGGAGAGTTCCGAGCAATGCACCACATAGCAAAAGAGCAACTGTAGGGCCCTTCTCAATCAGGCCCGCATCGTTACAAGTGAGCAATTCTTACATACTTCCCTCTAATTGCTTTTATTTATATTTTTATTTTATGTTCTTTATGTTTCCTTTATATATATATATATATAAAGAGAGATTAAGATGCCGTGTGCCACGCTGGGTAGGCAGAACCCGGCAAAAGAATATTCAACGGGCCGTGCCCGAAACCGGGTGGAACATATCTGGCTCTACGAAATTCACGATGTCGGGTACGCCTAACCCGGCACTCCACCCGGCACGTCGCGTTTCTGAAAAAAAATAACCTCGGGTAAGTTGGGGTTACAGCCCCACTTTTACCCTATGCAGGCGCCGCACCACATCAGCTTCCACCACAGGCGACGACGCCGTGCACACCAAAACAACACTTCATCGCATTCCACACCACAAGACCACCGTGAGCAGCTCATTCCGCCATTCCACCACTTACAAATCATAAACCAGGTTCCTTTATCGTATTCTATTTATTTCGAATTCAGTTTTCATGGTTTACGTTTCCATTTGTCGTTTTTCTTAGATTCATAGCTTAGTGTAGTGAATTAGGGATTTCGGAACCTGCCGAAGTTGATTTATATGGTCTGGTGTGTTTCTGTGTGTTTTTGCAAAATTCTGGGTTGGAAGTTTGAATGTGCCGGATGGGTTCTGTCTGGCATCCCGTCCGGCATTCTATTGTTTGCATGTGCCGGGTGGATTCCATCCGGCATTCTGCCCGGCACACATGTCTGATTAATTTTTCTTTGCCTAATGGGATCCTAGTCAAAAGAATTAATGCCTAGGACAATGTTTTGTTGAAAATTAATCAATTCGACATATAATTAGGAGAATCATAGCACGACACCAGGTTAATGCTTTAACTGTTGAATTAACATTTGATAATCTGTTGTGTGTGGTATTCGATTTCCCTTTCTTTACCTGCAGATGCCTCGGTGAAAAACCACTGTTTCTCAGACCCTTGATTCAGATGAGGACGTCTTCCTTGAGGAGTTGGACGCACCTCTAGGAGAGGCCACTCCAGAGGAAGATGAGGCTACTCCAGAGGAAGATGAGACTGCTCCTGCTCCACAAGAGCCACCTCGCCGTTCTACTAGACGGGCAGGTAAGGAGCCTGCCTCCAGTAGTGCCCCTTATCCTCCACAGAAATCTACGACGGGCGGAAGCAGAAGCGCCCTGCTGCAGCTCAGAGTGGGCCTGGTTCGACATCCTCAGCACCAGAGCTAGAAGATTTCGGGATTCCTCAGCCCCTACCATCTCGTCTCCAAGAGGACTCGCAGTTCGATTCAGATGGGTTTATTAGCACAGAGGACGCCCGCTACTACAATCAGTCTAAGCAAAAGGGCAAGTGGGTGCAAGAACGACAAATTGACCAGACAGTGAGCCCATTACCTAAGATCATCTCCCCATTCCAAAGGCATGGCTGGGCGGGATTACTAGAGATTGGTCAGAGGCACTTCTACGCCGACCTAGTACGTGAGTTTTATGCTAATGCTGAGTTCCTTGGGCCACCTCAAGTCTCCGAGGTACAGATCCGTTCTTATGTTTCGTGTACACGTATTTTGATTTCGCCTCGTAGCATAGCAGATGCCTTAGGCATACAGTATGACCAGAGGTAGAGCTCATTCACTAGGCAGTATCTGGCCACTGCCCATGCTGCTATTATTGCTCAGTTTGGATCACGGATCCGATATATGAATCGGGCCCATACTAAGTCTCGCCCTGTGATCCCTATCACCTTCATCACGGACTTGCAGCTTAGAGTGGCTATGGAAATTATTAGACATAACATTAGGCCCTGTAAGTATGACGAGCTCAATGACATGGATTGTGCCCTTCTTGAGTATCTTCGTGGGCCACCACCGAGTGATGTTGTAGCTCGATTTCCGGTTCACTGACTGATGTTTGCTTAGTTGGTTCGGGCGATTCTTCATCGAGATATTCAGCGCCCTGCCTTCCTGATGCTACATCATCACCATATCACTCAGACTCTAAGGGAGGATCAGATTCCACGAGGTCTACAGTATCACCAGGAGTCCTCCCTCATTGTCCTCGCACTTATTAGGCGATGGTGGTTTCGTGAGTCTGCACCGGGAGAGTACCGGTATGTTCCTTCAGCACAGAGGCATAGGGCCAACGCCACTGCTCAAGACTACCCGAGCTATGAGGGATCTGAGCCCCAGTTGATGCTACCCCCGCATACCTCCTCCACTCCTCAGACTTCTACCCTCGCTCCTGACTTGGGTTCCCTTTATGAGAGGATGGACCATTTTCAGTAGACCCTTGATCAGCAGCGGCAGTCCTTCGATGTGTACAGACAGTCACAGCAGGATACCTGGACTGATTATGAGGCCTTCCGAGCCAGCTATGAGGGGTATCGTTCTGAGGTTACCAGCCGGTTTGAGACAGTGGAGCAGCGCCAGCAGGAGATGGCCGCAGGACAGCAGGTATTTCAGGAGCAGGTCACCCAGCGCCAGGAGGAGCATGAGCGGCGAGTAGATGACCACTTTATGCTCGCGGTTGACAGACTTGACCGCTCCAGGGCAGACGATAGGAAGAAGCTCAAGAAGACGATGAAGTGTTCGATGAAGCAGGGTCTTCCTACCCTTAGCTCCTCCAGCCTTTCAAACTCCTCAGAGGCTCCTTCTGACTCGTCCCCATCACTACAGCACCACCTTCATCCGCGCCGGCGGCAGCTATCTAGTTCTTTCTCTCTCTTTCTATTTTTACTTTTCTTTCATTTTCTTTCTTTATGTTATTTCTTTTATATTTATCATGTATGCTTAATGATTCACTACTCTCCTTGTATTATGGAAGCTTGGCACTTTTTGAGTTTTTGATTTCAGCTTATCTTATTAATATTGAATTCTGCTGTGAACAACTCCAATCATTGGCTCATCACAAGTGTAGGGCATTCTACCATCTGCCATTATGGGGAGTATTTATTGTTCTTTCAATTTCCTTCAGTTTCTTGTCTACTTATTTCTTTCGAACACTGGGGACCGTGTTCCTACCTAGTGTAGGGCAGGGGGACCCCCCTTTGAAAAATTAAAAAGAGATTTTATAAATTAGTTTTCAAATAAAAAAAACATTTATATACATATAGCATGCCTAGTTTATCCAATATAATAAGTTTTAAGTTTATTAACCTTCTACTAAGCTTTTTGTATGTCTAGGATTAAAGTTGACATTAGGGAAGGCTAAATATTTATTCTCTCAAGAGGTAAGCTTTCTAATGACCTTTAGATATTATTTTCTCACTTCATGATTCATTCTGTTCAACATGAGTATATGACCTTACTTCTACTTTTGTCCTTGATCTACTTTTGGGTAATATATCTTTCTTTCCTTTTCAAAATAGTTCAATTCTTATGGGTGAATATCTTAGAAATGGGTGATGAAAATAAGAAGAAGAAAAAAGCTTCGGAAAAAAAAGAAGAAGAAAACCTCTTCCAAAAAAAATATATATGAAGCTTTATGAAAAAAATCATGGTTACATTCAGAAACCCTTGGAAAATAGGGCTGAATAAAAAAAACCATTGATGAGAGTCTTGGCCACATTCAAAAACTCTTGAAAAATAGAGCTGAATGTTGGAAACCGGAAGAAGGAGAGATACAAAATCCCTTATACAAAATAGCCCATGAGTCGTTGTTCCGTTTTTGAAATTGAATATTTTACTTTTACCCACTTGTATATTATTGATAGAATGAGAAAGACTAAGTGATGCTTATGAGTAAGAGTCAAGTAGTTAGGAAAGAAATATCTCATTACCATTCTAGAGTTTATTTGTTTTGTGCACAAGTAGTTACTCTTTCCTGAATTAATTTTGCTCGAGGACTAGCAAAAGGTAAGTGTAGGGCCTTGATAAGTCGTAGACTTATCATATTTTATAAGCTAGATATATGGTATTATTAGTTAAAATAAGTTATAATAGGTAGTATTTACATTAATTTGCATCAAAAGTCATTTTATATGTTCAGACTAATACCTTGAGTATTTTCCATGCAAGGAGCAAGTTCTACATCAAAGATCAACCGATGCCGGATGTGGAGCCGGGTTGTCTCTGTCCGGCATAAGTACACATCAAAGAAAAGATCAGGCTGGGCATGATGCCGGGTGCCTTTTATCCGGCATAAGCAAACAACGCGCCTATTTCCAAAGAATGTCAGTTATTCACCGTTATTCAAACATCTGATGCCGGGTATTGTGTCGGATATAATCTATCCGGAACAAGTGACCTTTTGCACCAAGGCGGTTTCGAACGTTACTGAAGAGCACGTGTTTAATTCACATGCCGGATTACTTTAACCCGGCATGGGACCCGACATCTGAAGATTTTGAAGTCTATAAAAGGCTGTGAGTCTGCACTTGAAGAGAACACTTCTAGCATTACTTTACACCAAAAATCTCTCAAAAAAATCACGACGAGCTGCTGCCAAGGAAGTGCTGCGAATCCAACCTGAAGAAAGAAGACATTATCGAGTTCAAGGGAATTCTCATCAAGTTGTACTCTTGATCCTCCTTGTATCTTCTCTCAATGTTCTGGTTGGTTTGGTAGACTCTTTGGCTGCCTTGATTAGATGATTGCATTGTAAACACTCTTTGATCATTAATGGAATTGTCAAGTTTTGTAACCCGAGTTTTAATCTCCTTACAAATAGAATAAGGGACTTCTCTTGTTCTATCATCTCAAAGTTCTATTTAAGGCTTTCAACAGCAAGAGTAGAATAGGTTATGACTTTGGTAATCTTTAATATTGTTTCCTTGAGAAGTAGGCAACAAATGTTAAGGTTTAGGGTTGTTTATCTTATTTCCCCATTGTTCTGTTCGTATTCGCGGCATTATTTATGCACGATGCGAATAAGGGTAGTGAGTTCTTGTTGTCATACTTGAGACTGGAAATGTTATTTACGAAATGTACGATGCCGGACGCCGTGCCGGATAGAATATGGCCGGCATAATCAAAATATTTGAATATGCCGGGTATCATCAGCCCGGCATAACACCCGGTATATACATTTTGCGAGAAAGAGAATCCTTTTCGAGACTTGCCACTTTTGATCCGTGATCATATGTTCTTACATTGTTGATTGACCCTAATCGACGTTAGTTCATTGTGAATAGTTAGTTTAGTTAGTTTTAGAAATATTTATACACCTTTTCCCCCTCTTTACTTAGCAATTACCAAGGCTAGGACTAATTTTCTATACAAGTCCCTAGGGTTCAACTTACTTGGTCTTAATTTGCTTCCCTGCTACTTTTGACCGGGTTTTTGTTTGCTACACGTATTAGATTGAGTAGGTTTTCTTTCAGTGTTAATTATGCCGTGCTGGGTGCCGGGTAAGTTATACCCGGCACATTCTTGATTCTTTTTCCTATGTTCTGTTTACTCTCTTGTACATAAATGTGTACATATAACCTACTAAAGTCTATGTTAGCAAACACCCGGTTCATCATATCCATGAAGATGAGGGAGCATTAGGTCAATCCAAATGTCATATGGAACTCGTAATGACCATAATGTCATAAAAGCATACTTATGCATTCCTCGGCTTAATCCTCAACTGATGGTATCCTGAACGAGGGTCTATCTTCGAGAAACTGTGGCACCCGCCAACTGGTCAAACACGTCGTTCAATGTGGGGGAGGGGATAGCGATTCTTGATGGTCACCTTATTCAGCTCCCTATAGTTGATGCATTGCCTGAAGGTTCCATCCTCTTCTTCACAAATACAACACTGGCGCTCCCCAAGGCTAAATGCAGGGCGAGTGAAGCCCTTATCTGGCAACTCCTGTAGCTGAACCTTCAGCTCCTTTAGCTCTACCTACCAGACTCTATGTAACGGGGCCCTAGAGATGAGCTGAGTCTCTGGCGCTAACTCAATTGTGAACTCCACCTCCCTCACTGGTGGAAGTCCGAGCACGTCATCCTGGAAGACCTCAGGGAACTCTCGGACATCGGGATGCTCTCCAAGCTAGCTCCCTCACGCACCTCTGGCAGATAACAAGAATCCCTGGCAGCCCTTCCTCAAGAAGTTGGCTGCCTGCATCGCTGACACAATCACAGGCGCACATGGAACTGCATTCCCAGAGAAAGCAAAGCGAGTCCCGTCTGGCAGGTCAAACACTACTCTCCTCGCTGCACAATCTATATGGGCATGGTGCTCTGCTAGCCAATCCATGCCCAAGATCACATCAAAACAGGCCATCCGCATCGGGATGAGGTCAGCATAAAAAGTCTTGTCCCTAACTGCTATGGGACAAGCCTTACACACAAATTCAGCACACAAGAGGCAACCCCACCTAATGGGCTGCTCACACACAAATCTACTTCACTAGGCACAACAGTCAACTCAAGTCTACCCAACAAGTCAGAGCAGATAACGGAGTGCGTAGCTCTAGAGTCAAACAGGCAAAACACATCCTGAGAATGGATCTGGAGAATACCTGAGACGACGTGATCACCAGCACGATCACACTCCCCCGCATAGCGTAAACTCGGGCCTGAGTCTGAGGCTTCTTCTGGTCGGACCTCGCCCCCTGAGTCTGATCCGGTGCTCCATCGACCCGCACTTAAAGCAGGCTCCAGTCTTCTTGTAGCACTCCCTACCAGGATGGGAGTGACCACAAGACCCACACTTCGCCCTGGCTGACAAAGATGAAGAAGCTCCCCGACGATCTCCATAAGACTGCTTCTTCTGAGGAGGAGGAGCCTCCTTCTTCTGAGACTCTTCAGCACGTCTCTCCCTTTGTGGTCCTTGCCAGCCGTCTACCCTTGATGTCAGTCTCTACCAGTAGAGCGACATCCGCCACATCTCTGAAGGTCCGGTGACGAAGAGGTGTCACAGCAGACCTGATGTCAGGTCTCAGCCCGCTCTCGAACTTACGAGCCTTCCTATGCTCATCTGGCTCCGGAGCATACTTCGAGAGGGTCACAAACTTCCTCACATACTCCTCAACTGACATGTCTCTCCCCTGACGCAGCCGGTTGTATTCATTGATCTTCTAATCCTTGTAGACATCAGGGTAGAACTGCTTGTTGAACTCCAAGCAGAACTGCTCCCAGGTCCAAGGCTGGGGATGCTTACCCATCACCATTCGCCACCACTCCTTCGCCTCCCCCTTAAGAGGAACGTGGCGAAGTCGACCTTCTGGTCATCCTCTGACCCCATCACTCTGAGCAGGTCCCCAACCTCGGTAATCCAGTGGCTCGCCTCCTGAGGGTCGCCACAGCCGTCGAAGGAAGGCGGCTTTAGCTTCATGAATTCTTGGAGAGCCCTGACTCGGCCTCCTACCGCGTTCGCCCCAGCTGGCCTGCACCACCAACTCCTCCACCAGCTCCCCCAACAGCTGCAGCCATCGTCTGCATAAGCTGCGTCACAAACTGTTGCACTGCTTCTGCAGCCTCTCCCTGAGGGGTCACTGGTGCTCTACAAGGAGGCATTCTGAGATACATAAATCCAAACTTGTCAGAACTGACTCAGACTTCAGAAGCTGTCACAACTGATCCTTACACAAGCAAACACACCCACATACACCAAAGAAAGCCAAACCCGGCTCTAATACCACTAAATGTAACACCCCTAAAAGGCCTAAGAGTTAAGGGCATCACACGCCGCGTATTACTACCTAATAACGCAAGGCTCTAACGCTTAACATTCACAAACAAGGCCCGAACAACACTTCTATAAATTCTGGTAAAATAATTGTATTGAATACATTAATCAAAAGGTAATCCTCAAAACCGAAATTAAACATCAAAAGGGTAAGGCCCGAAGGCTACAGTCATACAATCGAAAGTCTAACAAAAGAATGTCTAATAAGTCAAAGCTCCATATACTAAGATGATCCTCGCTGATCAATCTACAAAAAATGGTAAGAGTAGGGGATGAGCACACAACTATGCCTAGTAAGCAGCGACCGTCATCAGTGAGGTCGCTCAAAAATTGAAATCAGAAGAGAAGCAGAGGCTAGTACAAAACCACAGTTCTTAAACAGTTCGAGCATTGCTGAAACAATTACAGAATGGAACACCAGAGTTCCCAGGTTAGAGTAAGCAGAGTTCACAAACAGATAGGGGACACAGTACAATGCACACACTCAGAAAGGTCAAGACCCATAGATCATAACAGATCTCTCGGCAATGCAGAAATGACTTGAAAGAGCCAAAGGATTCGTCAACCCCACAGAACAGAAAGGGAATGACCCACACTCAGAATGACGTCTACATGGTATACCACGGAATAGCTCGACCCAGCCATTCACGGCTCAGAAACAGAGTAAAGTGTCCCAAAATAGAAGGTTTACAAAAACAGAAGCAACCTTGCATGAAAACATGCCAAAACACTCATAATTCAGTAGTAGAGACTTAGAGGAGTCCAACGCCACAAACGGTACTCAAATCGGAATTCAGACGGGAAGTTACGCTGAAAACAGAGGGTGTCCGGACTTGGGTCCGAACGTCGAAGTTCGGATTCAAGTCGAGACTCAGAAACCAGAGTTTGCCAAATGTCTGAACTTGTGTCCGGACATCAATGTTCGGACACAAGTCGATTTTAAATTAGACAGAGGATTTCAGAATGTCCGAACATCGAAGCTCGGACAGATGTTCGAACAGGTTACGAGAAAAGTTAAGCGGAAGGTCTGACCTTGTGTCCAGACGTCGAAGTTCGGACACAGGTCAAACTAAAATCAGAGGAGAAGCCAAGGGAGTGTCCGAACATCAAAGCTCGGAGAGATGTTCGGACATACCCCGAACTTTGAAAATCAGAAGGGCAAAAACACTGTCCGAACTTCAAAGCTCGGATGGAAGTTCAGACAGTGCGAAAACTGCATTTTCCAGAAGTCGAACAGAGCAGAAAAACAATGCAATTCGACACTACGAATTGCCAAGTCATTACACACACCAAATCAGTCATAAACACAGAAGACCATGGGGTTTTAACCATTCCGAAAACGCAATAAGACAGGCAACACAATCAGAACTCGCACCCAAATCAGACAATAAACCTTTCAAAATCCCCATGGCTGAACTTCCAAACCGAATCAAGCAACCACCTACCTCAATTAGCAGAAGAATCGACCCTGAACTGAGACCGTAGGCGCAATCCACGCAGAACCACAACCGGCACAACCCAACAGCCACTGCAACCCGCAATGGCAATCCAAAATCAGAGAAACGACAGGAGAAAACTGAGAACAACACAACCTCGAATCTGCAATACAAACCTACAATTGACGGTCTCGAACCACCACCTAATCGACTACGGCGTTTCCGACCAGAACTCCAATTGACCACCGAACACAATCACTGATTAACCACGAAGAAGATCCAGAAATCAGAACCTCAAGAGGAAGAAGGAGGCCAATAAAACCCACGATTCTGCCGGACAAACCTGATGACGACGAGAGGAGAATTCAGCCACGACGGTCCTTGATCCGACTCTGATAGCAACACACAACACCCAGCAAGGAAGGTTGAAGGAGAGAGAGAGAAAGAGCAGAACGTTCGTTTAACCACGATGAGAGGCACTCCTCACGATTCAAACTGGCACACTTAATCGATCGGGAATTAGGGAAAGGAAATAGAAATTAATAAGTAAATCCTTTACTTATTATCAAATAATCTATTTACCTAATTAGTAAAGGCGATGACCTCCTCGCCCTTGGCTAATAAAAGAATGCCGATCAAGTCCCACTGACATAAGCAATAATCCAACTTAGATACAACAATATAAACCGGACATAATATAATGTTGTAATTATGCGGGTTATAACACAACCAACTATACCGAGTATCAATATTTACAAACCATCACTGTAATCCAGTACTACCAAAATATAACACCACGGGAGCATAGGCGCATCCCGGGTCCAACATCCATAACTACCAAAAGTATTTCATATGCCTAGGATCTAAAGTCACTCCGCTTCCTCGATCCTCATTCTGCAAAATAAAATATGGTGCCCCAAAGGGGCTCAGCAACCCATGGCTGGTATGGTTAACGTGCAGCCCGCCGGCTACCAGGATACACACAACCAATTGTCATGATAACATGGCATTCATTAACATACAACATACAAGGCATGGCAATAACATTGCAAAGCAACAACAACATATAACATAATAGGAATGTTTCTGTTTAGGAAACAAACCAAAACATTAGTTAGTCACACTTGGAAGCCTAGAGAATGGTCTCACTCTCATGTTAAGCTTGTTATAAACTCGTTACCGTACTGTTTGTCGTACGATTAACTTAACCCAAAGATGTGTCGGATATAGTGATCCGAGCACACCGTACATATTTTCCCCCTAGTCCGATCAATAGTCAGATAGGTAAGCATTGGTTAAGCTTGTGGGTGATTGTAATCCATGAAGTAAAAACAACCATAACATCAAGAGAGTCGAATCTGATTCAGATATCTACTCCCGTACATACACGCGTGACCGGAACGACCGGATTCCTCACTCCCCGGTTAATCACTTGTAGAAGTCCCATTGATGGGACTTAACACAACAAATCACAAGTAAGTGTTTAGGCCTAGTTAGGCACACAAGGGAGATGGGATACACATTAACAAAACAAACCACAACTAGCTCATACTTAGCCGAAGTTAGAATGCTCTTAAGGTTGAAACGTTAAACCGAGTACCACTCTCTTATGTATCCTAGTTTGGTCAACTAACGGGTTAGCACGTATTCGAGGTTAACGGTACCGCCCCGCACACACACGTCACAATAATAACAATGATTGTAAACTCGTTTCATGATTTAACTCTTACAAAGTCATAAAAACTCAGAAACACCAACACACAAGCCGGTGTAAACCGGTAGGCAACAGACTGCAAGAAAACCATACCTTGGTCCTTGCTGCATTTGAGTTCCATCATATGTAGTTCCTATACATAATTAATAACGTCGGTTAATTACCGTATTTTAACTTCCGATTAACTAAGTGTTTTACATGATTATATGACATGTAACACCCCAACCGTTAATCTTGTCATTACCTCTTAAACCGTTACTAATTACTCTTACTCACGCAGCAGAACTATAGTTACAACGAGGGGTGAAACAACGCCGTTAGCCACCCATGTGGCTAACCAGGCTTACTTACATACCGTAACGGTCCGATGAACTGGAACAACCGAGTACACAATACAAATACAATACTCAAATCATTTCTTTACTATACCGAGACTACAAAATATGGATGCCGACAACATATTCGGCCTTACACCTCTTTCAATACATAAGTAATTAAATCTAACTACCCATGTAACCACCGACCGACCCATCCTACTCTCGAACGGTAACATCTTCGGTGTACCTGAAAATAAAAACATTGCCCCTAGGGGCTCAGCTTAACGCTGCATATGAAATTCGCATACCCCGAGCGCTAACCAGGGTACGCCGACTACTTTTGTCGGATATACATGGAGTTCATTTTAGTCAAACAACATGCACCATAGCAATACAATATATATGTGTATTACTCAAGGAATCTACATCCAATCACGGAACACAATTCCTAACTAACATAACAAGGTTGTTAGTTGTATCTGTTTACTCTTAGGCCTTGAGGGTTATACCTCACTATGCCTTGTTTACTTATTCATATCTCGCCCGCTCTCTCGGGTTACTTATTCATATACATACCCATTCTCTTGGCTACTCGTACTATACTCACCCATTCTCTCGGGTTACTCATACTCATTATCTCACCCCTACTCTTGGGTTATTTATACTCATTATCTCACCCACTCTCTTGGGTTATATATATCCAGCTCTTGTTGATTCTCGAGACACTACAGGTCTCCTACGTCACGCTTGTTACTCTTAATACATACTTAGGCCAAAAACTCATGGCTCTCAAGTATAGTCTTACTCCCCTGGTTTCGACCCTACTCTGGTCTAGCATGATGGGAAGGTTCAACTAGCTCACGGAACTCTCTCTTAGTTCCTAACTCTTTTACATAGGTCCGACTACTCTCGGACTACTCGTTCCCATACACTCCTCTCTCGAGTTTATAATAGTATTATGTGTTTTAGTCTAGAAGCATCACTCTCGATGTTTCTAATGACTTTGGGAACAATACACAAGTTCGGTTAATCTTAGGTTTTAAGAGTTACCCATACATTTCATTTACTCATACTTCGGTTATTTTCTTATACCGGGTAAAATCCTTATATAAGAGGTCGACCATGACACAAGGGAGCTACTAATCCCTTAGGTCTCTTTTATCTTCTTACTAGTTCACATCTCCGAACTATCTTTAATCCTCTTGAAGTAGGTTCACTTATCTTTCCACTCTCATTCGTGGATTTTGTCATTATGGTTTACTAACCATTATAGGGTAATTACTCAACCCGCACATCTCCTCACATTCTAGGGAGTTCATATGTTTGCGTTTTCGTTATACTTTAACGGATAGTTTCTGTGTTTGCACGTTTTCTTTATCATAAGCATCGACCCGATCTATGGGTCTCTAGCCAAGTGTTACTCACTATGGGTCGGTCTTTACTCTATGTTAGACCACACCGGCATACAAGTAAGTTAGCTCATTCAATATACAACAAGACATACATAATCAAACAAGGGATTATTTTCATGCTTTAGTCTTGATTAAGCCGGCACACAACACACAAATCAACGTAACTCGGTTCGCACGCGGAGTATGAGAAAATCATACCTTTCACTGGGGTTTTTACTTTTACTGTGTCATCTCACCATGCTCGGTTCACACACGATCCTCTGTTAATGTTCCAAACATTATTATTATTACTAAGATCATTCGGTACATAATTAAATGCTACTCCCGTACATACCCCATTATCCCGTTATCTCAGTTTTACTCTTGTTATTTGAGTTCTCACTTCTCAATCACTACTAACACTTTCTTACACTTCCTAGGGCCTTTACATGTCACCAAACAAGGCCTTAACATTTTATAACATCATTAACATTCAAACTCCCATCATTAGAAGCCTTAAAACACTCTCTGCAGGATTCTGGGGGTGGTCCGGGACTTGGTCCCTACCTTAAGTCTCAGACCAATGCTGGTCTTAAATCTCGGCAATATTTTTGAAGTGGTCTGGGACCTTATACATCTCTTAAGTCCCGGACCAAACCTGCACTCGAACTCTCGGCATGAATTTCATATGGTCCGGGACCTTGTCCCCATCCTAAGTCCCGGACTAGGTACAGGCTTCAACTCTCGACCTTAATTTATGGGGAGGTCCGGGACATGGGCAGGGACTTAAGTCCCGGACCCTGCTGCAGTTTTGACAGATTTGGCATTTTCCAAATCTGTTACAACCTTATTATTTCACCATTGATTCTCCAATCTTTCCCACTTATAATCTACATGTTTTAGCACTTAATTACCCTTCTAAACCACCTTAATCCAACCACCAAGTCCTCTCACTTACTCTTGGTTATTTCACTCAAATTCACTTATATTTTCATAACCAGTTTCCTAGTTCTTATTACCTCTTGTAACAGATTTTGGTATTGTCTCTTACCATTCAATACTCCACACCATGATGCCATTCCTAGCACTCCAATGACATTATTTCCATTACTAACACACTCTTCTTCTTAGTTTGGTTTTCAAACCATTAACCAACCACTTAAATCCTTTAACTCACCAAGTTTCTTCCTTAACATAAACACTCAAGACTATCCATTCCTAGGTGAATTTTGACAGCACTTACTTGCTTTCCTAAGCATTTTCACACACACTAATATACTCACAAACATACTCTTCACCCCTGTTTTGTTTAGGCATCAACAACACATCAAATTCCCATTGTTCACACAAATAAACTAGCTTAGACTCAAGCTTATTTCCCACACTTAAGCAACATTAAAACAACTTCATTCATCATCAAATTGTAGCATCTCAGCTACACTAATACAAGACCATCCACACCACTTTCCAAAAATCTGTTTTTCAAGAAGATAACCAACTCAAGGTGAGTTCATTACCTTGTAAATTTTCGGTTTCCACTTCCCTTCTTCCTCTTCTCTTGTTCACTCTTTCTCTTCTCGTTTCCACACCACACAAGGGAGTCTAGATTGCTAACTACAATCATATTCCCCACCACACAATACAAATCAATTTAATTCAACTTCCCTCACAAAACTAGTATTTAAGAGCTAGTTTTTAAGGCTTAACCTTGACATTACCTTAGAGTGTCCAAATGAATAGCTAGGCAATCAATTGATGGAATTTCCAACACTCCACAAAAGCATGGAGGAGCCAACTGAAATGGAAGAAAATTTTCAACGTGGGGAAAATTTTCCAAATTGCAAGAACAAGCTAAAAATGAGTAAAGCTCTTGCTTATAATTACCTTAAGGTATCAAGGAGGTGAAGGAGAGTCAAAATCAACTCCTCAAGCTTCAAAAGGCCCAACACCCATGGAAGTGAAGGTGGAGGAATCAAGATTTTGTTGGGTGGAAAATGAAGCCCTTGCCGATACGAATCTAACGGTAGCATTTTTGTGCGATTCGGTGAAGAAATGAGCAAGTTAGAGGAGGAAGAAGATGGAGGTTGTGAGCTTCCTTCTCAAATCGGTAATATTTACAGAGGAGGAAGAAGAAGATCGATAGAGGGCTGGGCAAAACGTGAAATAAGGAAAGAAAGAAAAGGTGAGAGAGTACTAAAGCACTTTTACTATTTCACTTTTGCTTTATTTATTTATCTTGTCATCTTATTACTAAATAACTAGCAAGCTTATTAATGTGTGTGTACACACTAATTAAAACCGGCCCCTATTAATTAATATCCATGGTCCTTTTTTCAACTTCGAATTAAACGCGTTTTGTCTCCCGGTTTCGACACTATTCACTTACCGGGTCCGTTTTCCGGAATTTTCTCGTTTCTTTATTTTTAATGGTTATTAAGCTCCCATTAATACTTAATTATAGTTATATAATCAACCATAATTTTTACGGGTCCGTTTGACCACTTAAAGTCACGTTTTCGGGTTTCTCGAAAAACGTGCTTTAAAACTCCGTTAGTGTTTTAATCCATTATTTGGATCCGTTTTCTTCGGGAATCTTCCCATATACTAATTAGGCCTAACTAAGCCTTAGGAATCCATCTCGGATCCTAACGAGATCATATATCTCTTATACTTATTTAATGCGCGTTTTAGTGTTTTTCGCGTTTTACGCATTTTCTCTTTTCTTTTGTTTTATTCTTTTTACCAATACTCTCTAGGCACCATTAGGCCCTTAATAGTCATATTAGAGTAATTTAATCACGATTTTTAGATCCGGGGTATTAAAATCTACCCCCTTAGGAACTTTGTCCTCAAAGTTGGTGAATCTTATATTGTTACTCTCATGGGCACGCTATGCCAAGGTTATAATACGTGTATAACCTCACAGACTCCACAAGTCAGTCTTATTTCACACTACAAATACACACACATATCACAGCATGTATAGCCATCAAAAATACTCTCTGTACTCTCTCTCATGGAGTCGGTCCGAACAAGAAGGCCACTGCAGTCCTCGAATCCTTATTGAGTAATATACTACTGATCCCTCAGGTACCGGTCACGTTGGACACTTACGCTCTCTGGTCCCCGGCCGTTTCATGACAAATGGGCACTTACTCTCTCTGGCCCACGGTCCCTTCGGTTCTGATCAAAACGTTACACATATATATATCCTCAGGCACTCTGGTTGACTCACTCAACATAGGATCGTCTCAGGGTACTCTCCCCGTCCTGCTGCCTTTGGAAAAAATCACACTGTCACCGCCCCAACCGGTCACTTAGGACCGCCGCACGTACGGTGCAATGGTTTCAAAACTAATACACGCCCACCGTTCTACCGGTCATCAAGACTTCAGGCCACAGCCATCGGCGGGTGATAGCGGTTTCAAAACCAATTTTTATTTCCATCTTCGTACTTGAAGAAAATTCTTTTGTAAATTCCATTTGAAAATTCTTTTAAAACATCACACAACTCCAAATCCGGTTTATGGAAGCTGTATCTTTTCTTAGCGTGATTACTTGTGACCACTTATAGGGAGCTTCAAGAATCATCCAACCCTGATGTGATCAGCATCAGTGTTGAACTATCCTTCCACCCCAATTTGTGTTCGGTTTCCCTTGATCGCTAGCAGACCAAGTTCCACCTCCCACATCAGTTTCAAACAATCAGATAGTCAAACATTTTTGTTTTCTATCTTTACTCTTTCTAGTCATATTCATAAAACATTACATTTTAATTTATCTCAAATTCCTAGAACTTAGGTCACCCGTCCTTATCATTGCTTCACTTGTTTTACCTAGGCATCCCATACTTGTGGCTTCATTAGTCAATTGTTACTCAATTTAAAACATACAACATACAACTCCAAAGGATGGAACTCACTCCATCAACCATTCCCAAACAAACTCACCTAGGGAACTCACTCCCTACAAGGTTACACATCGGTTTCATACCGATTCATACTCATTATGTCTCATGTCTAATCTCACTAGACATATACTATAGGGATTCTCATTCCCTAGGAGTCTCTCTACTCCTCTTTTCATAAATATTATATACTCGTTACTTGCATCTCTCATGCACATTAATCATAATTACACAATGAATGGGTACATATGTTTATGTAACATAAGTTCCAATCATCAAAACAATTCCTTTTGTGCTATGCACATAGTAGTTTACGCACCTATACGTAGATTATACTCTAAGCGGTTTCTCGCCCTACCCCCCCTTAAAAGGAGTTATGCCCGCGTAATCGACCATATGTAATCACTGAACATTGGTTCACTAATTCGAGTATCATGAAGTGTTTTAACTTCAATGCGGTTCATTAACTCATAACCGGTTTCGGTTCTAGCCTCTAAGGCTTCAAGGCGTTTATGACAAGCCATTTACTCGCATTTGCCAGGTATTCTTAACCTTTGAATTACGGGCCACTAGATTTTGCTGCATGACCTGATAACTAGAGCTTAACTCACCCTTTTGGTATTCTCAATGTATTACTCAATCGTCGCATGGTATCTCTTACCGTATGCGAATTCGATGAGTTATAGATTTTCTCTCCAATTCTCTGGAAATCTATTTCTTATAACACTGTATACCTTCGTGATTATTCACTTACTTTTCCCGACTTGTTGTCGGTTGAGGTCAAGCTACTACTAAGCATGTAGTGCTTCTTCATTTAATAATGACTTCTGAATCATGTTTGTTTATTTGTTTCTGTACAAGAATTCTTCAGTGATACTACTCTACATTTACTATGCATTGGTCCTGGGACCTGTAGGTTATGGCCCACGTTCTGTGCATCTTTGGACAACGGCCGCACGGTTATTTCACTAGATTTTGCTCAACAGGCTTCGTTGACATTTCTCAAGTTTCTAGCTATCCCACAAGATCATTACTGGTCAAGAGCAATACCAAAACACTCAGTCCTACAGAGTGCAGAGGCGTAAACTCCTTGCAGTAAATCACTATGTGATAGGAAGGAACGTGTCTCTTTTATCATCTTTACTCATGGGCTTCATATCATTATCTGGCTATACTCTTACAGCGGTCGCTTGCTGCGTACCATGTTCCTACTCATTTTCATGGCATCCGCTATTACTTTAGCTTCCGCCCAGGTGTTCTCGCCATTTACACTATGGCTTGCCATTCACTTGGCTCAACAAATACGCTATTCTTTTAAATCTCTATGTGCTTCTTACGCATTGTTTACTTTGCAATTCACATTGCACACATACAGTGTGTACTACTCATCCGATTACTCTCTCAGTTTCCTTCCACCGCTACCAAAGCCTTTCCACATACTATTTGTGTTCATATACTCCTTGGCAATATACACATGCTCAAGTATCACTACACCGCTCTAGCGGTTTCACACAGCATACTTAGGTGGTAGCCCTTCTCTGGAGGACTCACGCAATTGCCGCTCCTTAGGCCCCACAATAACGAAGGGTATCCCCACTCTAAGGTAGTGGTTCATTCTCTACCTTGGATCTACATATCGTAGTTGGTTTTCTGGCTTACAAGCTACCTTGTCTCGAGCCATGCTCTGTGCGGCTGTTTATACAGTTTCTGCTTCTCCGTACACCATTAAATGGTTTGGAGTATTGCTGGCTCTTTGATATGGTTGCCTCATCTCGCTTCCGTACACGGAAGGCCCTTTAGGTATCTTGATATTAATTCATACCCTCTGGCAATCTAGGGTATCCCGTTTCATGTGGGATCCCTTCGGGTTCTACCTGAGTGTCGCTTTAACACTCGTGTTCTCAACACGATGTTTCGTTCAACTACTGTTGACTCCGGCACCCCTCACGGATTGCTCCTGGGTGTTACTGATTCGCGCCATTACATCTGGCTTGTACTTATGGGTATGTTCAGGTACTTACTTCGCCTTGCGGTTACACATATTTTGAACTATCCCATCTAGGGTTGTAATGTCCCCCGTCATTGGGAGATCATTGGTACTTTTTCCTTTAACTTCTTGTCAGGTCGTTATTCTCCTCAGTGAGGTATGTTGTGGAAATCCTATCCCGTTTATCAAACATTGATATGATCATTTAAGGCATTCATCATATTGCTTACACTGGTATTCATTCCAGTTATTAGGTATTTCCTCCTCGATTCCTGGGACATATCCAATGTCTGTACTTAATACCTTGTGCTTCTCGCACTTAATAACGCTATATCCTTAGGTCCGTCACCTTACTGGATTTGGACTCCTTTAGCTTGGTAAGCTTCTTTGTGTTCTTCGATCATTCGAGGTGTCCAAATATCTTGGTTTTGATTGGCTCTTCCGTCCGTAGTATGGAGTGGGCTACTTCC
>CM041780.1:249753847-249786317 GCA_023374045.1 Limonium bicolor | reverse complement strand
CTTAGGCAAGGTCGGTCGGAAGTTTGGTCGAGCCTAAAAATAAAAAAAAAGAAATTTTGAATTCTAAGAATGGTAATAGGTAATAAGGTATACCTTTGGTAGAGTGGTAATGATTGGGACCCTAAGAACTTAAGGGATTAAGTTAAGTTAAGCTAAGTATAAATTTTAATGTTTAAAGTTAAGTTTGTGAGCTAAGTGGCAAAGACTTGAGAGGTTATTGAATGGAAATCTTTAGGGACTAAGTGAGTTAAGTAAGGTACAAATAACTAATGACCTAAAAATGAATGAATGTTTTAGTTTTGTGAATTGGGACCCCGAAGAAGGTTAATCAAACAACGATCGACGGTGAACGGTACAATCTTTCTTGTGACCTGCTTGCTAATGAGGTGTCCCTCGGCTTGTGTGCTATCTGTTTAATTGCTATGACTAAAACAAGATAAAGCATGCAACCGGTTATATTTGTTCTCGTTGAGTATGTGTTACAGTTACACTAATCCGCGAGACTTGAGATGGTACTAACCAAGTTTAGTACTTACTGAATTAAGAATAAGAGTTAAGTTTGGTGGTTGTTGGTTAATGCCCATTAAGGCTTAGCTAGCACATGGTGATTAAGATGTCTACTAACTGGAACTTGAGTGAGGAAACCCGGGACCGATCTCCGGTCATGCATGCTAAGGAAAAAGGGGGACAGTATCTGAATCAGATCCGCCCTCCGCTTAAGGACTTGTCTTCGGACTTGTAGCCTAGGGCCGGTTGCCGGCTCAGCTACGCTGGACTCCCGTCCAGAGTAGGTGGCATTAAGATGGTGCGGTGGGATCACCTAAATCCCAGGTTCGAATTAAGCTACAACCATTCCCTTCCAGGAACGGTTTGTATACTGAGATTAAGTTAAGATTAAGATTAAGGTAAGGTAAGGAACAGAGATTAAGGAAATGAGGACTAAGGAGGGGGTTACTAACCCACTTGATAAAGGAACGCTTGAGTCGTTCATTGTTTGTGAACTATATGTGTTCATCTGTGGTTATTTTTATTGCACTTCATATTATGCTTGTGTATGTAATCAATTTCCATGCTATCGACAATTAGTCGTCGTAGCCCCGTTACCTTGGGGGCCATGAGAGGGTGTACCACCATTCGTGCTGACCCCCTTGGGGGCTATTTTTACACTTGCAGGTAAGAGACCCATGAGGACGCACTACGAGAGTAGGAGCAGTTAGACTTAGGGTGGGATGTTTATTTTGAGTTCGGGTTGCGCCTGTGCACCCGACTATTTATATTTAAACTGATGTAAGGTTGTGATTATGATTTAGCTACTTGTACTCGGTTGGTTGTGGTAGTTTGGATGGTGATGCTTTTGGGTTGGACAGTTATTTTGGAAAGGTGTTGTAATTATTAAGGCCGGTATATTCTGTGATCAGACCGTGGCAAGGTCCAGGTGTTTATGATTCCCGCTGCGACATATTCGTTTAAGTGTTCAGTCTTGCGATAACCATGATTGGCTTTGGATGGGGTGTTACACAAATATTATCAGTGAAATCTATTCAGTTTTAATGTCTGTCATACTTACGCTGTTTGTTTTTATAATTATGTGTGAGTAATAACTTTAGCCTCCCGGGTTGGAAAGCAAGCTTATTTTATACAATCGTGTTACGTATATTTTCTACTATAATATGTTCAAGCAATATTTTGATTCTCCTCCTTAATGCGCTTTAATCTTTAGGCCAATTATTAAAGTGATATTTGTAGTTTCTTGTTAAAATGCAGTGCTGAGACAAGATTCTAGACAAGAGAAGTCAAAACAGGTTAACGACTAGAAGCGAGTTTTCGCCTATAGGTTAACCAGTCTCCAATAGGAATTGTTAATAATGCGATTAATTTATTAATAACTTGAACAAGGGATTGCGCTTGTTGTTTAAATTAATCAGGGTTTATTAGACAGGGAACGGTCAATAAACTAATTAAGATTCTTGAGTTTATTGTTAAAATGGTAGAAGTTTATAGTATTATAATTGGATAAAATAGGTGAGCAGAACAACCCAGGGTGCTTCTTAAAAACAAAAGAGTTTTATAAACCGCTATTATTATTCTGTTCTAATTAATTGTTCTTTTACTGTTTTTATTTACATTAAGTGTTGAACCACAACCTTCCTAAAAAATGATGAGTTTCTATTCAACAGTCTAATTAGAATTCTCAGTTAATTTACACTATCAGTTAAACCACAGCAAGGTCCCCAAGAGTTCGACACCCCACAATTCCACTATTCCACAAAACGATTAGGTACACTGCCTAAGTGGTAGAAGTAGTCACATATTTCTCCAACAGGAATCATGATGTGAGAAAATAATATCTAAAGGTCATTAGAAGGCTTACCTCTTGAGAGAACAATTATTTAGCCTTCCCTAATGTTATCTTTAATCAGAGACATACAAAAAGCTGAGTAGAAAGTTAATAAACTTAAAACTTATTATATTCCATAAACTAGACATTCTGTATGTATATAAATATTTTTTTTTAATTTAAAACTAATAAAATCTCTTTTCAATTTTTTTCTAAAAGGGGGTCCCCTTGCCCTACACTTGGTAGGAACACGGTCCCCAGTGTTCGGAAGAAATAAGCAGACAAGATACTGAAAGAATTTGAAAGAACAATATATACTCCCCATAATGGCAGATGCCCTACACTTGTGATGAGCAAATGATTGGAGTTGTTCACAGCAGAATTCAACAATAATAAGATCAACTGAAATCAAAAACTCATAAAGTGCCAAGCTTCCATAATACAAGGAGAGTAGTTAAGCATTAAGTGTATATGAAAAATATAAAGAAATAACATAACGAAAGAAAATGAAGGTAAAGAAAACTAGAAAGAGAGAGAAAGAACTAGATAGCTGCCGCCGGCGCAGATGAAGGTCGTGGTGGTGGGGACGAGTCAGAAGGAGCCTCTGAGGAGTAGGAAAGGCTGGAGGAGCTAGGGGTAGGGAGACCCTGCTTCTTCGCCCCCTTGTGGGCTTTTCTCTTCTTCCTATCCCTCTTGAGAATACTCTTGAAAAATGCCTTCATCGAACACTCCATCGTCTTCTTTAGCGTCTTCCTATCCTCAGCCCAGGAACGGTCAAGTCTGTCAACTGCGAGCAGAAAGTGGTCATCTACTCACCGCTCATGCTCCTCTTGGCGCTGGGTGACCTGCTCCTTAAATGCCTGCTGACCTGCGGCCATGTCCTGCTGGCGCTGCTCCACTATCTAAACTCGGCTGGTAACCTCAGAACGATATCCCTCATAGCTGGCCCGGAAGGCCTCATAATCAGTCCAGGTATCCTGCTGAGACTGTCGGTATACATCGAAGGACTGCCACTGCTGATCAAGGGTCTGTGAAAATGATCCATCCTCTCATAAAGGGGACCCAAGTCAGGAGCGGGGGCAGAAGTCTGAGGAGCGGAGGAGGTGGGAGGGGGTAGCATCAACTGGGGCTCAGATCCCTCATAACTGGGATAGTCTTGAGTAGTGGCATTGGCCCTAGGCCTCTGCGCTGAAGGAACAAACCGGTACTTGCCTGGGGCTGACTCACGAAACCACCATCGCCTAATTAGTGCGAGGTCAATGAGGGAGGATTCCTAGTGAAACTGTAGACCTCGTGGAATCTGATCCTCCCTCAGAGTCTGAGTGATATGGTGATGAAGTAGCATCGGGAAGACAGGGCGCTGAGTATTTCGATGAAGAATCGCCCTAACCAACTGAGCAAACATCAGCCGTTGCACCGGAAATCGAGCTGCAACATCACTCGGTGGTGGCCCACGAAGGTACTCAAGAAGGGCACAATCCATCTCATTGAGCTCGTCATGCTTATAGGGCCTAATGTTATGTCTAATAATTTTCATGGCCACTCTAAGCTGCAAGTTCGTGATGAAGGTGATAGGGATCACAGGGCCGATTCATATATCAGGACCGTGATCCAAACTGAGCAGTAATAGCTGCATGGGCAGTGGCCAGATACTGCCTAGTGAATGAGCTCTGCCTCTGGTCATACTCTATGACTAAGGCGTCCGCTATGCTACGAGGCGAAATCAAAATACGTGTATAGGAAACATAAGAACGGATCTGTACGCGCCAATTTGCTAACAGGAATTTTTGTCGGAAAATTATATACATAAAAAGAGTAAAATAATAAACTAAACCTACAACTCTACTACGGGTAGCAAATAAAACCCGGTCGGAGTATAGCGTGAATATTACGACCGAGAGTATCGAACCCAAGGGACTTATAGAATCCGGGCAAAAGCCTATTATAAAACAAGCGGGAAAAGTAAATGTGATTCTAAACTAAGAAAACTAAATAAACTAACTTTGATTTTGGAAGATTATCAATGTAAGGGAAACGTAAGACCAATAATCAAGGGTGGCAAGTCTCAAAGAGGATTTGGTCTCGCAAAATGCATATGCCGGGTGACATGCCGGACCTCCGCTACCTGGCATATTCATGGCCTTGAATGTGCCGGACAACTTCCATTCGGCACTGCATCCGGCATCGTACATTTCGTAAACAACACTTCCATATTCGGTTCTGACAAAAGGAACTCAATATTCATACTTGCATCGTGCATAGCTAATGCCGCGAATACAAACTGAATAATGGGAAATAAGAGATTAACCCTAAACCTTAGGTCTTGATGCCCCTCTTTCAAAACAACAAACTTAAAGATTACCAAAATCCTAATCAATCCTACTCTTGCTTGGGAAAGCCTTAAATAGGACTTAGAGAAAGAGAATAAATAGCTACTTCATTCTACTTTGCATGAAGACTAGAACTCGGGTTAAGAAACTTGAAAATTCCATAAAAAGTCATAAGAGTTTTACAAGGAAATCTTCCCTAACCAAAAATCTAACAAGGATTCTGCATCACCATCCACACAACTACAAGAAGAGAATACAAAGGGGGAGAAGAGGATGTTAATAGCCTTAACCCGTCAAGGTCTTCTACTTCTCTCGCGTGGATGGATCTGTAGACGTTCCTTGGACACCCACAGATGGAATGTGACGGAAATGAAGTGTGAAGGGCGTGGATTTGGTATGTTGAAGTGTGTCAAATTGCAGCCTTTCTCGGCCTATTAATAGGCATCAAATGTGTCTGTTGCCGGGCGTCATGCCGGATCGTCAGTAGCCGGCACACGTGATAAATGCGCCCAACTGTTAACGGTCGAAACCGCCAATTCCACGCGAAACAGTACATATGCCGGGTAGGAGATACCCGGCACCATCCTAATCACCAACGGTCAATAACTGCTATTGCTTGGTCAACCGTGGCGACTTTTTACTTATGCCGGGTGGAATCAACCCGGCATCATATCCGGCAAGGCCTCTTTTCTGTTTTGTGTTTATGCCGTGCAGGATCAACCCGGCATTGAGTCCGGCTTCAATTGAACTTTTGCCTAGAAAATCATTCCTTGCACAGAAAACTCATAAAAACATAAGTTTGTACAAATAATATACTTTATCACACAATAAGCATAAATAACACATATATAACTCTATTTAGATAAATATAATACTAAATCTAATGCATAAAATATGATAAGTCTGCGTCTTATCAAGGCCCTACACTTACCTTTTGCTAGTCCTCGAGCAAAACAAGATTAGAAAGGTGTAATTACTTATGCACAAAACAGATAAACTTTAGTGAAATACCCCGAACTTAAATATGGTGATAATATTATTCTAATGTAGTATTTAAGGGCCTAATAGTGCCTAAGTAATTTTTGGTAAAGAAAATAAATCCAAAGGAATGAGAAAAACACTTAGAAAGCGGAAAACGCTAAAATGAGCATTAAATAACCATAGGAGGTACGAGACCTCGGTTATGGTATCGTAAGGATTCCTAAGGCTTATTCATGCCTAATTAGGATACGGGAATGATTCCCGAAGAAAACGGATCCAAGAAATGTATTAAAACGCTAAAAGAGCTTTAACGCACGTTTTTCGAGGAAACCCGAAAACGTGGCTTTAAGTGGTCAAACAGACCCGTAAAAATTACAAATCATTAAATAATAATTATTAAACATTTATGGAAGCTTAATAACCAATAAAAATAAAGAAACAAGGAAATTCCAGAAAACGGGCCCGATTAGTGAATAGTACCTAAACCGGGTAAAATAACGAGCGTTTTCTGTAAAAGACGAAAAACGCTCCATCCAGTAGTAGTGTGTGGGCCGATTTTTAATGGGTCAAATAACCCTCTCACACACATGTAACTAGCTAATAAGTAAAGGGGACCAGAAAGCAAATGGAAAAAGTAGAAAAGGTACTTTCTTTTCTCTCTCCCCTCATTTCTCTCTTCTCTCACTCCCTTCCTTCTCTTCCCCACTGAGCTGCTCCCTCTCTCTCTGGTTAGGGGGTGATTTTTGGAGCTCCACAAAGCTTCCATGGATTCTCCATCCTTCCAAGCTTGTCCAAGCTCCATTAAAACTCCAATCTCAAAAATAATTACATATTTGAACTCCCCTCTTCATCCTCTACATTTCTATCTTTTCAAAATATGAAAATGAGCAACTCCATCTCCATGGGTTTTCCCCATTTGAAGAGAAAATCACACCATTGTGAAGCTTGGAGCCTCCTCTTTCTAACAAGGTAAAAATCTCCATGAAAGACCTCACTTTTCTCCATCTCCTTGGTGGTCGATTTTTGTCTCCCTCTATCACCTTGTTTTTCCTCTTGTTTTGGAGCTTTGCTTCAACCCTCCAATGGTGGTGAGAACACCTTCTTGAACCCAGGGCTAAAACCCCTCCTAAAGCACTCCAAAGGTAAACCCTAGAAATTTGTATTTTGAACACTTCAATGAACTAGCATAAATCTAAGGGCTAGTGTATTAATTATACTTGTTTGATGTGCTTTGGGTGATGGGAATGGAGTTTGGCAACTCCATTCCCCATGTGATCGATTTGTGCAAGAAAGAGGGAAGAAGAAATGGAAAAGAAAGAATGAAGTATAAGCTCAAGGTAAGAGCTCCTTCCTAATGTAAATTCTATTGCATTAGAGTAATGGGAATGGGTAAAATATTTAAAGAACCCAAAACCTTGTACTAGTATTGAGAATTGTGAAGTTTGAGGATTTAAGTGCAAGTATTTGAATTGAAGGCTTTGGAGCCAAGTGAAATGAGTATGTGTATTAGTATTGTGATTGATGGGTATTGATGTATTAAGATTGCTCAATATGTGTGCTGGTAGAACCCTTGTGGTTTAGCTAGAATAGGGATGAATTTGATGAGAAAGGATGTGTGTGAGTAAGTAAGGAAAGTAGATGAACTATGGCAAAATTTTAGTAGGAATTATGTATTTAAGAATGACTTGGTGAGTGGGAGAACCAAGGTATGTATTGAGGATAGTAGAGATGTTTAATGACCATTGGAATGGTAATTGTAGTATGAGGAATAAGGAGTGTAAAAATCTGAAGCAAAGTGTATAAGAACACACTGGAGAAGTTAGGAGAATTTAATGTGCAGGATTTTGGTAAGATGAGTGTTGGAACTTGGGTATAGGTAGTGCAATGGCTTGGAGATGAATTGGTATGGTAAGGAGAGGTATTCAGAATGCTAGGAGTAGCATTGCTACGGGGAGTATTGAATGGTAGGAGTTGGTTTAAAAATCTGTAGCATAAGAGACACAAAAACTGTGCATAAGTGTTGAAGAAGAAGTGAAGGAATTGTGTATGTGGATTTAGAAATGAGTAATGGATTTGGTGGATGAATTAAGGTATATTAGGAAGCCTAAATGGCACTAAAACATGTGGGATTACATGTAGGAAGATTGGGGATGTAATGGGTAAAAGAGAGGACTGAAAACAGATTTTAAAACTGAAGTACTGGGCCGGACCGGACTTGCAAGTTCGGTCGAGCCCAGATTTAAAAAGACAGGAAACCTTCTGGAATCGACCGGACTTGCGACCGGACATGCAAGTTCGGTCGGACCAGAAAATTCCCCCGTCAAAAACCTTCTGGAATGGACCGAACTTGCGACCGGACTTGCAAGTTCGGTCGAGCCTGAAAATTTCCCGTACTGGTAGCTACTGGAATGGACCGGACTTGCAAGGTCGGTCGCAAGTCCGGTCGAGTCAAAAAAAAAAAAAACTATTTTTGCTATATGATTATGATAATCATATGTATATATATATATATATATATATGCCTATACACATATATGCATATATGTAGTAGTACACTATAATTGAAATAATAAAGGTAAGAAAGTAAGTATATGAGTATGAAAGCAAGTGTAAAAGTAACCAAGCAAGTTAAGTGTATAAAAACATTAAGTGCACCGGGATAACGGGGTAAGTACGGGAGTAGTAATTATTTGTGTATCGTGAGAGTATAGTATTAATAATAATGTTGAAACATTATCAGTGGAACAAGTGTGAACCAAGGAACAAGGGAACACGTGTTAAAGCTAACTCCGGTGAAAGGTATGATTTCCTCATGCCCCGTATGCTAACCGAGTTACGTTGATTTGTGTGCTGTATGCCGGCTAATCAAGACTAAAGCATGAAAACGGTTTATTGCCTTTCATTATATGTCTTGCTGTATGTTGATTGAGCTAACCTTCTTGAGTGATTGTGTGGCTTTACTTAGTGCGTAGACCGACTCATAGATGAGTCTTGTTGTGTATTGACTCGTAGCGAGAGTCGTGTGTGAATTAATGGAACCGTAGCAACGCACTAAACCAACGAACCAATAAATGGTAACGTAAACCAATGAACTCACTAGAATGTGAGAGAGCGTACGGGAGTAATAACCTTCCGATAACGGTAAGAGAAACGAAATGAATAATCCACAAACAAAAAGTAGTGGAAGTATAAGAGTAACCTCTATTAGAGGAATTAACCTTGGTGCAACACATGAACCATGAGAGTGGTAAAGAATGATGAGGGACCTCCAAACCCCTTAGTAATTAGTCGACCCATTATGAGAGGACCCGACTGATGTAAGTATGCCCCGAACGAGAGAGTATTCGATATGTTGGGGAAACCCTTAAATCTGGGGATACTAGGCGGTGGTAATTCCCTAAGCTAACAGAGGTTATCGACAGAGATACTTCTAGGCTAATCCACGAGATTGTAATATACTTTGAGAGAAGAGTGTTGGGAATTCGAGTAGTCCGGTAGTACGGACATTTGAGTATTTGAGGAGCTAAGCGTATAGCCCTCGTATTGTAGGTCCGGTGGTGAGTCTTGTGTATGACTCGCCCAGAGGCCAAGTAATGAGTATCGAGTAAGAAGCAAGTATGAGTATGTAATGAGTACCGAGTATGGAGTATGTATGAGTAAGTATTGAGTATCGAGTATGTAAGAGTAAGTACAGGGCATTGAGTAGTGAGTATACACCAGTATAGTAACGAGTACAGAGTAAGGATCGTGTACGAGTAGGGTATTGAACATGGAGCGATGAGTATGCAAGAGTAAGGAGCGAGTATGAGTAGAGTAACGAATATCAAACACAATACGGAGAGTAACGAATGTATAATAAAGACGAATGGTTGACTATTGAACTGTCTTCCTTAGTATGTATTGAACTTGTATACTTACGTAGGTATCTTTGATTGTATTGTTGTAGTATGAGTATGTATGTATGCATGTAAAATGAACTCCATGTCTATCCGACCCAAAGTAGTTGGCGTACCGCGGTTAGCACACGGTATATGCGGATTTCATATGCAGCGTAAGCTGACCCCCTCGGGGGACCATTTTTAGTGTGCAGGTACCCGAAGCTGATCACCGTTCGAGAGAGTAGGACGGGGACTACTACGTAAGCATGGGTAGTTGTATAGTAGGGATTGGTACTTGTATTGTAATGCGAATTTGGAAGCTTAAACTGTATCGGTAATTTGAGGATTGTAGTATACTAGGTATAGTAATGTATTGGAGTTGTAATTGGATTATGGTTGAGTATGCAATGGGAAGTATTGTATTGTGTAGAGTACTCGGTATGTTCATATTCATCAGACCGATAGTATGTAGTATTGTAACTCGCCTTGTTAGTCACGTGGGTGACTAACGGCATTGTACACCCGCCGTTGAGTAAGTAGTATCCGCTGCGAAGGTAAGTACGGTACGGTAATGACGGTATTAGCGGTAGGGGTGTTACATTTAGAATGACAATTAGATAAATAATTCTAACTGCCTGACTCTAATTCACGAGTATCACTTAATCTACCTTCTTTATCCAAACATACTAATGGGTATAACAACAAAGAAATCCAAAGCCGATCAAAAACTTTTGGGCTATTTTGCATAAGGGATTTTTTTGTAATCTCTCATTTTTCCAGTTTCCATCATTCAGCTCTATTTTTCAAGAGTTTCTGAATGTGGCCAAGAAACTCATCGATGGTTTTTATGTTCAGCCCTATTTTGCAAGGGTTTATGAATCAACCATGATTTTTACATTGAAGAACGGAAAAATGAACAAACCTTTTTCAACCTCAAGGAGAGATTAGTAAATTGGTGCCGCTGCCGGGGACTTGGAATTAGTCCAAGTCCTATATTCGGTAAAACGCCCTATTCTTTATTCTTTATTCTTTAATTCTTTGATTCTTTAATTTAATTGGATCATTTTATTTTTCGGTTGAATATGCCGGGTACATTGCCGGGTGTTCTCAATCAGGCATCTTGGAGGAAGTCCTACGCCGGATAGAGTTTACCCGGCGCACAATCCGGCTTACTCAAACTTCAACTTTTACTTCGCATTGTCCTTTTTCGAATCTTTGATTTGTCTAAAAATATTCTTTTCCATTGCTCTTTTATGTTAACTTCCTTTTCCCTTTCCCATTTTATTTTCTTTATTTTCAAGTTTGAACGCGCCGGGTGGTATGCTGGGTAACTTCAACCCGGCATTAGTGGAGGAAGTCCACTGCCGGATACAATTCGCCCGACACCGTGTTCGGCATAAGCAAAACTTTATTTCTTCTTGAATTTTTGTAATTTTAATGTCATTATATTATTTCTTTTATTATTACCAAGTATTATAACGTTTTCTCTTGTTCCTCCTGAAGTTATCAAAGTGAATGCTTCTGCGGTCCACGAATTCTCCTGAAGATTTAGCAGATTTAGACCCAGAAATCGAGAGGACTCTTCTCCGCTCCATTCGTCAACGAAGAAAGCACCAACACCTACCTCCTACATCAATGGCAGCACCTACCGTCCGAAATATAAACCGGCCTTCTAACCAAGGCCAAAAGCCCGCAATCGACCTCCCTCCCCTTCCACAAAACGAATACGATGAATGGTAAAAACTTAAGCCATATCATCAAATCCAATGCATCAAGGAGTTGGGTATGTTCGACGGTACAAACCTGGACGATGCTTTGCTTCACATCACCAAATTTCTACAACACACAAACAGCCTAACCTCCACAAACAATGTCCTCCAATACGCCAGACTTTCTCTCTTTCCCCATTGCCTTACGGGGAGCGCCAGCAAGTGGTACCACAGTCTAACCCCCAGTACCATCACCACATGGGAGGACATGGCAATCAAGTTTTATGACAAATTCATGCCCCCTAGTCGCACCCTGGAGATGATCGCCGACATTTACAACTTCGGACAACCTAGCTCGGAGAACATCTGTGAGACTTGGGACAGATTCAAGGGGTTGCTGCGCACATGTCCACACCACGACCTCACCAAGGAACAACAATCTCAGTTGTTTTATAAGGATTGGTCAATCAATGCAAGACGATGATCTTATCCTCCCTTGGTGCAGATATATTAAAGAAGCCTGGAGATCAATTCCTTAGTGGGGTTGAATCTCTTTACGAATAGATTAGGGAATGGGCCACCGGTGGAACCAGGGGTAGTACCGCTGGTTTATATCAAGTGGGAGAGGGTGACGCTAAATTTGATGAATTGACGCAAAGTCATGAGCAGTTGTTGTAGAGCAATGCTCAAACTTCCTTGAAGGTTAGCGCTCTACAAAAAGTTGTGGAGCAAATAACAATGAACAAACCTCCTCAACAGGTGAACGTGGTTAGTGCACGACCACACGCTCCGAGCCCTGATATGCTAGACTTTCAAAATGTTGAGGTAGTCAATTATGTGAGTAACCAAGGGTATCGGCAGCCATGGCAACAGGGGAACCAACCCCCTCAACACTTTCAGAGTCAAGCCGGCTACCAGGGAGGTCCAAGGCAATTCAGACCATCCCATCCTGCATCACCATCAGAGGCTGAAATGGCTGAACTTCGTGACATGATGTCCGCCCTGATGAACAAGACCCAGGACACTCACAATGAGATCTCGACCATTCGCAAGGAGCACAAAGCGTTGCAGTTGCAATTACAGCAACTTCTGACGCAACCACGACAGCAAGGTCAGCTCCCGTCCCAAACACAAATAAATCCACGGGAGCATGCGAATTCGGTCACTATCTTGCCACAGATCTCAAATGATGCCAAGTAGCCTAAAAGGCTAAGTGTAGGGCGGTTCCTCCTCATGCATTTCTCACCTCAGGGGAGTTCCCTCTATCTTTATTCTTTCTTTTTTATTGACTTTGTTCTTTTTAGTTGTATTCTCTTTATTTTGTTCCTTTTCAGTTATTTTTGTTTTTCTTACAAAAAAAAATTAATTTTTTATTGTTTCTGTTGAACACTGGGGACAGTGTTCCTGCCAAGTGTTGGGCAGGGACCCCCCTTAAAAATAAGTTTTTATTTATATGCATAAGTTGTGAGTTTTATCGATATTTTACTAAACTTTTTGCATGTTTTTGATTGAGATGAGATTAGGAATGACTAAAAGCTTGTTCTCTCAAGAGGTAAGCTCTCTAATGACTTGTAGATTCTTGTTTTTAGCTTCTTGATTCTTTTTATTTAACATGAGTACATGATCTTTATCCTAATTCTTTCCTTTATGTACTTCTGGGTACTTGTTTCTTTTCTTTTCAAATTGTGAAAAATCTTTTGGGTGAAAATCTTAAAAAAGGGTTTTAGTGAAAGAGAGAAGAAGAAGAAAAAGAAAAACAAGAAAAAAAATCTTCTTCCAAAGGAAAAGCATTATATTCCTTGAGGTTGAAAAAGGTGCCTCAGAATAAAAGCAAGAAACGAGAGTTTTTTCCTTTTATTTTTCTCCTAAATTCCCCGTTCTTCAATGTAAAAATCATGGTTGATTCAGAAACCCTTGAAAAATAGGGCTGAACATAAAAACCATCGATGAGTGTCTTGGCCACATTCACAAACTCTTGAAAAATAGAGCTGAATGATGGAAACCGGAAAAAGGAGAGATTACCAAAAAATCCCTTATGCAAAATAGCCCAAAAGTTTTTGATCGGTTTTGGAATTCTTTGTTGTTATACCCATTAGTACGTTTGGATAGAGAAGGTAGATTAAGTGATACTCGTGAATTAGAGTCAGGCAGTTAGAATTATTTATCTAATTGTCATTCTAAAGTTTATCTGTTTTGTGCATAAGTAATTACTCCTTTCTAATCTTGTTTTTCTCGAGGACTAGCAAAAGGTAAGTGTAGGGCCTTGATAAGCCGTAGACTTATCATATTTTATGCATTAGATTTAGTATTATATCTATCTAAATAGAGTTATATATGTGTTATTTATGCTTATTATGTATTAAAGTATATTATTTGTACAAACTTATGTTTTTATGAGTTTTCTGTGCAAGGAATGATTTTCTAGGCAAAAGTTCAATTGAAGCCAGACTCAATGCCGGGTTGATCCTGCACGGCATAAACACAGAACAGAAAAGAGGCCTTGCCGGACATGATGCCGGGTAGATTCCACCCGGCATAAGTAAAGAGTCGCCACGGTTGACCAAGCAATAGCAGTTATTGACCGTTGGTGATTAGGATGGTGCCTGGTGTGATGCCGGGTATCTCCTACCCGGCATATGTACTGTTTCGCGTGGAATTGGCGGTTTCGACCATTAACAGTTGGGCGCAATTATCACGTGTGCCGGCTACTGACGATCCGGCACGACGCCCGGCAACAAACACATTTGATGCCTATAAATAGGCCGAGAAAGGTTGCAATTTGACACACTTCAACATACCAAATCCACGCCATTCACACTTCATTTCCGCCACATTCCATCTGCTGGTGTCCAAGGAACGTCTGCAGATCCATCCACACGGGAGAAGAAGAAGACCTTGACGGGTTAAGGCTATTAACATCCCCTTCTCCCCCTTTGTATTCTCTTTTTGTAGTTGTGTGGATGTGATGTAGAATCCTTGTTAGATTTTTGGTTAGGGAAGATTTCCTTGTAAAACTCTTATGACCATTTATGGAATTTTCAAGTTTCTTAACCCGAGTTCTAGTCTTCATGCAAAGTAGAATGAAGTAGCTATTTATTCTCTTATCTCTAAGTCCTATTTAAGGCTTTCCCAAGCAAGAGTAGGATAGATTAGGATTTTAGTAATCTTTAAGTTTGTTGATCCGAAAGAGGGGCATCAAGACCTAAGGTTTTGGGTTAATCTCTTATTTCCCATTATTCTGTTTGTATTCGCGGCATTAGCTATGCACGATGCAAGTATGAATATTGAGTTCCTTTTGTCAGAACCGAATCTGGAAGTGTTGTTTACGAAATGTATGATGCCGGATGCAGTGTCGGATGGAAGTTGTCCGGCACATTCAAGGCCATGAATATGCCGGGTAGCGGAGGTCCGGCATGTCACCTGGCATATGCATTTTGCGAGACCAAATTCTCTTTGAGACTTGCCACCCTTGATTATTGGTCTTACGTTTCCCTTACATTGATAATCTTCCAAAATCAAAGTTAGTTTATTTAGTTTTCTTAGTTTAGAATTACATTTACTTTTCCCCCTTGTTTTAGAATAGGCTTTTGCCCGGATTAGGACTAGTTTTCTATAAGTCCCTTGGGTTCGATACTCTCGGTCGTAATATATTCACGCTATACTCCGATCGGGTTTTATTTGCTACCCGTAGTAGAGTTGTAGGTTTAGTTTATTATTTTATTCTTTTTATGTATATAATTTTCGTACAAAAATTCCTGTTAGCACATATTAAGCCTTTAGATTCCATATAATACGCCAACTGAGGTCTCATACCTCATATGGTCATTTAACACTTATTTAGCGTTTTTCAGTTTTTAAGCGTTTCTTTATTTCTTTTGGATTTATTTTTCCTTACCAATATTACTTAGGCACCATTAGGCCCTAAAATACGCATTAGAATAATTTTAATCCCTATATTTAAGTTCGGGGTATTTCAATCTACCCCCCTTAAGAACTTTGTCCTCAAAGTTGTTCAAGGTTATGGGATTACTACACTTACTCATTCTTACATGTCTAATACCAAAAGTCATACATTCTTCCTCCTTACGATTCCCAATCCAGTACTCAAGGTTTCTACATACCGTACCATACCACTGTACAATAATTACTCCAATCCGCATTACATCCAACCATCCGGTTCTCAATTACAAGGGTTATACATACATACAGTGCAAAGCAATGCCCAAAGCAATGCAATACACAACACCATCCCGCAGGCACTCTGGTCATCTAGACACAGGACTCCTCTATATCCTGCTGCCCTTGGAATTCTACAACATGCTACTCTACTATCTTCTCCGGTGTAAGCTTCTAACAAATCCTTATTCTCATGTCTTCGGAAAATTCCTTCACCACCACTAATTAGAAATATTTCTAAAACACACAACTCCAAATTCCAATTTATAAACATTACTTCTATCCTATGTGTGATTCTTGTGACCACTTGAGGGGAGCTTCAAGAATCATTCGACCCTGAAGTGATCAGCATCAGTGTTGAACTATCTTTCCACTCTAATTTGTGTTCGGTTTCCCTTGATCTGATCAGGATCAAGTTCGACTTCCCACGTCAGTTTCAAACAATCAAGTAATTCAATTATTTTCATTTTCTATCTTTTTACTCTTCCTAGTCAAAATTACAAATTCATACATCTCCAAAGGATGGAATTCAGTCTATCTATCATCCTCACTCTACTTCACAAATACTTTACTTCGAGATTCAATGCCTAAGTGCTCATTTCATCGACCTTCGCTACTTTCATTCGTTACTCTCCATCATCTCAAATATTCTTACTAAGGAATACAATACTTATGAAATTCAGGCGTCCTCAATTCCCTTCCAATGATCTACCTAGGAATACACTACTCATGGACTTCATTCATCAATTACCCTCAATCAATTCGTACTACTTCTTTAAGGGCTACAATACTTGTGGAGCTCCGTCCACTACTCATTTCTCTTCTTTACCAATACTCTTACGCTGGGGTTACAAGATGGGTATACTCGTCCTATGGTATTTGCATCTCTCGTGCCTAATTACCACAATTATAATGTAATGAATACATATGTTTATTTAACATAGTACCAATCATCAATTTGATTCTCATTTGTGCTATGCACATTATGGTTTAAGTGTTTTATCCATGAAACCTACATTAATCGGTTTTCCCTCTACCCCCCTTAAAATGGATTACGCCCACATAATCTACCATATGTTATTATTGAACATTGGTTATTTAATTCGGGCACTCTGAAGTGTTTTAGCTTCTCTACGGTTTATTACTCAATGTATGCTAGTCAAAGGGTCTTAACCATACCAATGGTTTAGTCCTTGCACTAAGAATTTCCTATATGAGTTTATTTAACCCATAATTAATTAGGTTCTAGCCTATCAGGCTTCAAGGCATTAGTAGCCATTCTATTATACTTACTAGGTACATTATCTCCTAGCTAGGGCCCACTAGCTTCCGCTGCGTGACCCTGATAACTTGGGTTATTCACCCTTCTTGTTATCCTTAATGTGCTACATAACACATTTTTATCACTCTATTGTGGGAATAAGGTTATTAAACAAATGCGGTATTCTTTTACCGTGCTTGAACTCCATGAGTTTTAGCTGTTCATACTCCCAAGATTATTCACTAAGTTCTTCCGACTTATTGTCGGGTGAGGTTGAGTCACTACTTAGTTGTAGTGCTTCCTCTGTTGTCAGTAGCTTCTGAATCATACCCGTTATCCTGGTTCAGTACAAGTGTTCTTTACTTGTATGACCTTGCATTTTCTATGCGTCGGTTCTAGTGACTTCTTTACATCTCCTTTCACTTTTTATTCCAATGGAATTCACATCTTGTGCTGGTTAGTGTGTTTTACACTCTTCGTGCTTCTTTGGCCTTAGGCCGCACGGTTTGCTGCTAAACTTGCTTAACTGGCTTATGCCATGTTCATTGGTGAAATACCAAAACACTCAGTCATACAGAGTGTAGAGGCGTAAACGCTTGGCAGTAAGTCAATTATGTGATAGGAATGAATATTTCTGTCTGTCTTCCCATACTCATACTCCGTGTTATTACCTACTACTTCCTCGTAGCGGTCGCTTGTTGCGCACCGTATTCTTACTCGTTATACAATATCATTTCTACAGTCTTCATTACTGTGGTAGTTTATCTTTACTCCTTGCCATTGTCATTGGCACCATTTCCTTATGGTGTGAACAGTGAGGGTTTCCTATGTTCGTGTGTGTGACGGTTGTCGTAGCATACCGCAATGTTACTATCTCAATGTGGAGATGTTCCATTTCCAGCTAGGTTTCATGTGTAGGTTATCTTACCTCACATTGTTTCATCATTTGTGATATAATGTACCAGGTATCTTGGTTGACAATGGATGAAATGATTTACCGGTTCACTAGGTCCTTTGGCTTCGGTCATTTGATGTCGAATTATGTATTCATATTGATTATTCTTGACAATTACTGTCTGTCCAGTGCTGAGCATTGGTCATAGGCTCTAGCTATGTAGTTTTACTCTTGTATGTATATCACCGTGACATCCCAAGAAACTTCAAGGGTTTTCTGGTCCCGTTCTTCAATTGAAGTGTATTCTATCACTGGTAAATGAAAGTTCTTATTGAGAGGTTTGTTTCCACTCATAGGTCTCATGACAAGGTTTACCATGTTGGTGTTTACACAATGGTTCATCACATGCTTGGATGAATATGAAGTATACTTACTCCTTTAAGTCGTAAAGGTTTGGAAATCTCATTTCCTTATTTCATCGCCCCTTGGCGATATCCATATGTGTAGGCTCTATTGTTATAGTAGATGGAAGCCTTTCTAAGGGTTCACATCTTCACCACATTGGTGGTCTTTGGTTAACGAGAGGTACCTTTCCTCGAGTTTCCCGTAGTGTCCAAGTGTGGACTAGGCCATTGTTAGCATTATCGCGATTCCTATGCCTCTATGTTATCATTTCTACAGAGGGCATGAAGGGAATTAAAAGCTTCGTCAACTGTATATATAGACTGATGCTCTAGTGACAGTGACCTTGAGGTAGCCATTACTCCAACCCACTCCTTATATTGAGCTTAAATGAGATTGTTCATGGACTTTATTCATCAATTACTCTCAATCAATTCGTACTACTTCTTTAAGGGCTACAATACTTGTGGAGCTCCGTCCACTACTCATTACTCTTCTTTACCAATACTCTTATGCTGGGATTACAAGGTGGGTATACTCGTCCTATGGTATTTGCATCTCTCGTGCCTAATTACCACAATTATAATGTGAGTGAATACATATGTTTATTTAACATAGTACCAATCATCAATTTGATTCTCATTTGTGCTATGCACATTATGGTTAAAGTGTTTTAGTCATGAAACCTACATTAAGCGGTTATCGCTCTACCCCCCTTAAAATGGATTACGCCCACGTAATCTACCATATGTTATTATTGAACATTGGTTATTTAATTCGGGCACTCTGAAGCGTTTTAGCTTCTCTACAGTTTATTACTCAATGTATGCTAGTCAAAGGGTCTTAACGATACCAATGGTTTAGTCCTCACACAAAGAATTTCCTATATGAGTTTATTTAACTCATAATTAATTAGGTTCTAGCCTATCAGGCTTCAAGGCATTAGTAGCCATTCTATTATACTTAATAGGTACATTATCTCCTAGCTAGGGCCCACTAGCTTCCGCTGCGTGACCCTGATAACTTGGGTTATTCACCCTTCTTGCTATCCTTCATGTGCTACACATCACCTTTTTATCCCTTTATTGTGGGAATAAGGTTATTAAACAAATGCGGTATTCTTTTACCGTGCTTGAACTCCATGAGTTTTAGCTGTTCATACTCCCAAGATTATTCACTAAGTTCTTCCGACTTATTGTCGGCTGAGGTTGAGTTACTTAGTTGTAGTTCTTCCTCTGTTGTCAGTAGCTTCTGAATCATACCCGTTATCCTGGTTCAGTACAAGTGTTCTTTACTTGTATGACCTTGTATTTTCTATGCGTCGGTTCTAGTGACTTCCTTACATCTCCTTTCACTTTTTATTCCAATGGAATTCACATCTTGTGCTGGTTAGTGTGTTTTACACTCTTCGCGCTTCTTTGGCCTTAGGCCGCACGGTTTGCTGCTAAACTTGCTTAACTGTCTTATGCCATGTTCATTGGTGAAATACCAAAACACTCAGTCATACAGAGTGCAGAGGCGTAAACGCTTGGCAGTAAGTCACTTATGTGATAGGAATGAATATTTCTGTCTGTCTTCCCATACTCATACTCCGTGTCATTATCTACTACTTCCTCATAGCGGTCGCTTGTTGCGCACCGTATTCTTACTCGTTATACAACATCATTTCTACAGTCTTCATTACTGTGGTAGTTTATCTTTACTCCTTGCCATTGTCATTGGCACCATTTCCTTATGGTGTGAACAGTGAGGGTTTCCTATGTTCGTGTGTGTGACAGTTGTCGTAGCATACCGCAATGTTACTGTCTCAATGTGGAGATGTTCTATTTCCAACTAGGTTTCGTGTGTAGGTTAGCTTACCTCACATTGTTTCATCATTTGTGATATAATGTACTAGGTATCTTGGTGGACAATGGATGAAATGATTTACCGGTTCACTAGCTCCTTTGGCTTCGGTCATTTGATGTCGAAATGTGTATTCACATTGATTATTCTAGACAATTACTGACTGACCAGTGTTGAGCATTGGTCATAGGCTCTAGCTGTGTAGTTTTACTCTTGTATGTATATCACCGGGACATCCCAAGAAACTTCAAGGGTTTTCTGGTCCCGTTCTTCAATTGAAGAGTATTCTATCACTGGTAAATGAAAGTTCTTATTGAGAGGTTTGTTTCCATTCACAGGTCTCATTACAAGGTTTACCATGTTGGTGTTTACACAATGGTTCATCACATGCTTGGATGAACATGGAGTATACTTACTCCTTTAAGTCGTAATGGTTTGGAAATCTCATTTCCTTATTCCATCACCCTCTTGGCGATATCTATATGCGTAGGCTTTATTGTTATAGTAGATGGAAGCCTTTCTAAGGGTTCACATCTTCACCACCACCAAGGTCTTTGGTTAACGAGAGGTACCTTTCCTCGAGTTTCCTGTAGTGTCCAGGTGTGGACTAGGCCATTGTTGGCATTATCGTGGTTCCTATGCCTCTATGTTATCATTTCTACAGAGGGCATGAAGGGAATTAAAAGCTTCGTCAACTGTATATATAGACTGATGCTCTAGTGACAGTGACCCTGAGGTAGCCATTACTCCAAGCCACTCCTTATATTGAGCTTAAATGAGATTGTTCAGTTGTCGATCTATTTGTCGTATAAAGCAATATCTCTTGCAATTCTCGTTACTAATGGTGTGGGTTTTACAACCGTTTAAGTTTATATAATGTAGTTAGTCCATGGCTCTTAAGCCTTGTTGCTGCAAACTATGCTCTTTGCAAGTTGCTTATACATATTTCCATTCCTTGTATACCCCATAGGTTAGAGGTATTGCTGGGCTCCATGGTAAGTCGTGACATCACGCTTCCGTTCATAGGAGGCCCCTTTAAGCTTTCTGATGTTAATCAGTGCCTTTATATGGTTGAGGGTATTTCCGGTTAAGTGAAATCTTTTCGGTGTCCTAACCGAGTGTTCATTCTAGCTCATGTGATGGATTACGCTCCTTGGAAATCTTTGTGATTGTTCCTGGGAACTCCGTCCCATTTGTTGATCCTTGTGGTGTTCACGTTAGGCATTGGCCTTACTGTGTTTGGGCTGGGTATCCTTTCTAGCTGTCATGTGCTTGTTTGAAGTCCTTGTGACATATCCAATGTCTATACTCACTAGTTTGTGCTCCTTGCACTTCCTAGTCCTTATTCTTTATCTTCAGATGGGTTCTCTGAGTTCTTTTATACATATTACTTAGCTGAGTTCCTTCTCCTTGATCGTCTGAGGTGTCTAGTTGTTCAAGTTTGAACTTACTCATGGTCCGTAGAACGAAGTTGACTACTTCCCGTGTTTCGTTCACTACATGTATACATACGCGGGGTACCATGTTGATACGTTACCACTTACCCGAATATTTGTCAGGCCCGCAATCTCCTTCGGAGTGCGGTCGTCCCACATCTCGTATTTGGGTACACTCGTAGTACTCGTCGCCCGCCTAGGTGCAGTATTCTATTGTTAACTCCTCTTGTATCATCTTGTGATACTCACCGTAATTCTGTTGGTTTGGTTTTAAAATCCAAGGTCGAAAAGAAAAGTTATGATTTTTGAAAGAAAAATTTTGAGTTTTGAAATTGTGGTTCGGTGTTAAAAGAAGTTCTTCATGGCATAGCCATGTTTGAGGTCTTGACCAAGTCCAGCTTCCTGCTGACTGGTATGCTCTTTAGTGCAATGGTCAGGCCGTCAGGCCCTTCCAAGGTTTCATTCTTCCAGTTTTTAGGATGTGTGATCCTGTAGTTGTTTCCTTGTTGTCACGGTACATTTGTTATAACCCGTATAATTGCAACCTTATATTATGTCCGGTTTATGTAAGGAGTTAAGATGGATTACATTTCTTTACTGTCAGTTGGGACGTCAGCAGCATTGTTTTAATTGCCAAGGACAAGGAAGTCTTTCGATTAATTAATTAAGGTAATTAATTATTTATTTATAAGGAAAGGGAATTCCTTATTTCTTTTCTTTTCCTGATCATTGTTATTCACGTCAGTTCGTGAGGAGCGTCTCGATCGTGGTTTGAACGACAGTTTTCTCCCTTCCCTTCTCTCTCTCTAATTCCTCCTCTGCTGAAACGGTGAATGATCTGTTGCAATCTGGTCGGAATCTCTGCTGCTGTGTAATCCGTTGTCCGCCTTCAGGTTTGGTTCTCGAATTTCAGATTAGTAATTTAGAGCAAGTTCCTCTCCTCTGCAGTTTTTGATTTTGGATGATTGTTGTGATGAACTCAGCGATTGTGCTCTGCGTTTGGACTCGTGTTCTGCGTGTGGCTGTTGCTCTGCGAATTGCTGGAGGTTCTGCACACTCGGTTCAGGTTTGTGTTGCAAATTGAGGGTTGCGTTGTCTCTGGTTGTCTCTGGTTGTCTCTTGCATTTTCTGATTTTTTGATTGTCGTTTATGGAATTCAGTGGACTTCATTCGTGCCTGGCTGCTGGGTTGTTCGGACTGCGCTTGTTGACTCAGACCGTTGGTTTTCTTCTGCTAATTGAGGTAAGTGGTTACTCGATTCAGTTTGGAAGTTCAGCCATGGGGTGTTGAAAGGCTTTAATCTGATTTGAAGTGTGTGTCTGATTGCGTTGTTGTTCGATTGTGTTTTGAATGGCGAAACCCCCATGGTTTCCTGTTTTAATGTCTGATTTGGTGTGTGTGCTTAATTGGCAATTCGAGGCATCGAATTGTGTTGTTTTTCTGCTCTGTTCGTCTTCTGGAAATTGCATTTTTCGCACTGTCCGAACTTCTGTCCGAGCTTTGAAGTTCGGAGAGTGGGTTTTGCTCTTCTGATTTTCAAAGTTCGGGGCATGTCCGAACATCGGTCCGAATGTTGATGTTCGGACACACCCTTGGGTTCTTCTCTGATTTTAGTTCGACCTGTGTCCGAACGTTGACGTCCGGACACAAGGTCGGACATCCCGCGTATTTATTTTCCGTAACCCGTCCGAACATCCGTCCGAACTTGGATGTTCGGACATTCTGAATTCCTCTATCTGATTTCAACTCGACTTGTGTCCGAACATTGATGTCCGGACACAAGTTCGGACATTTGACAATCTCTGGTTTCTGAGTCTCGACTTGTGTCCGAACATTGATGTCCGGACACAAGTTCGGACACCTCTCTGTTTTCAGCATAACTTCTTCGTTTGAACTCCGATTTGAGTGCCGTCTGCGGCGTTGGATTCCTTATGATCTGTGCTACTGATTTATGAGCGTTTTGGCATATTTAAATGCAACTTTGTTTCTGTTTAAGCAACCCTTCTGTATTGGGACATTGCACATTGTTTCTGAGCCGTGAATGGCTGGGTCGAGCTATTCCGTGGTATACCATGTAGACGTCGTTCTGAGTGTGGGTCATTCCCTTTCTGTTCTGTGGGGTTGACGAACCCTTTGGCTCTTTCGAGTCATTTCTGCGTTGCCGAGAGACCTGGTATGGTCTATGGGTCTTCGACCCTTTTGAGTGTGTGCATTGTGTCTTGTCCCCTCTCTGTTTAAGAGTTCTGATTGTTTCTGAATTGGGAACCCTTGAGTTCCACTCTGTTTCTGTTCTGAAAGCTTTTGAATATGGAGAATTGTGGTTATTATATCTATCTTTTCCTCCTTCTGTTTTCAATTGTTTTGAGCGACCTTACTGATGACGGTCGCTGCTTACTGGGCATAGTTGTGTGCTCATTCCACTACTTCTAACATTTTTTGCAGATTGATCAGCGAGGATCATCTTGAGTTCTGGAGCTATAGTGTTTAGCTCTTGTTGTTCATTCAGATTGATATTTTGAGATGTTGTAGCCTCCGGGCCTTACACTTTTTGACTTCTGTTTCTGACTCGGTTACGTATTTGGGATTGTGGTATTGCTTTCGCTGTATTTGAGTACTTTGGTTTACAATGTTTATGTAAACTCCGTTTTGGGCCTTTATTGCTTTTGAGTGTTTTAGAGCCTTGCGTTATTGGTAGTAATACGCGGCGTGTAATACCCTTAACTCTTAGGCCGGTTTTAGGGTGTTACATTTAGTGGTATCAGAGCCAGGTTTGGCTTTCTTTAGGGTCCGTGGATGTGATTGCTTGTGTGAGGTCCAGTTGTGACAGTTGTTTGAAGTCTGAGTCAATTCTGACAAGTTTTGGATTTGTGTATCTCAGAATGCCTCCTCGTAGGACACCAGTGACCCCTCAGGGAGAGGCTGCAGAGGCAGTGCAGCAGTTTGTGACTCAGCTGATGCAGACTATGGCTGCAGCTGCTGGGGGAGCTGGTGGAGGAGCAGGCGGCGCAGGCCCAGCAGGGGCAAATGCAGTGGGAGGCCGAGTCCGAGCCCTCCAGGAGTTCATGAAGCTAAAGCCGCCTTCCTTCGACGGCTGTGGTGACCCTCAAGAGGCGAGCCACTGGATTACTGAGGTCGAGGACCTGCTGAGAGTGATGGGGTCGGAGGACGACCAGAAGGTAGACTTTGCCACGTTCCTCTTCAAGGGGGAGGCGAAGGAGTGGTGGCGCATGGTGATGGGTAGACATCCCCAGCCTTGGACCTGGGATCAGTTCTGCTTGGAGTTCAACAAGCAGTTCTATCCGGATGTCTACAAGGACCAGAAAATTAATGAGTATAACCGGCTGCGCCAGGGGAGAGATATGACCGTAGAGGAGTACGTTAGGAAGTTCGTGACTCTGTCGAAGTATGCTCCGGAGCCAGATGAGCACAGGAAGGCTCGTAAGTTTGAGAGCGGATTGAGACCCGACATTAGGTCCGCTGTGACACCCCTCCGTCACCGGACTTTCAGAGATGTGGCGGATGTCGCCCTGCTGGTAGAGGCTGACATCAGGGGCAGACAGGCGGGCAAGGACCACAAGGGGAAGAGGCGTGCTGAAGAGCCTCAGAAGAAGGAGGCTGCCCCTCCTCAGAAGAAGCAGTCCTATGGAGACCGTCGGGGAGCTTCTTCATCTTCGTCAGCTGGGGCGAAGTGTGGATCTTGTGGCCACTCCCATCCTGGTAGGGAGTGCTACAAGAAGACTGGTGCCTGCTTTAAGTGCGGGTCGATGGAGCACCGGATTGCTCAGTGCCCTCAGGCATCCGGTAGAGGCTCAAGAGATAGAGGCACCGGCTCAGATTCAGGGGCGAGGTCCGATCAGAAGAAGCCTCAGACTCAGGCCAGGGTTTATGCTATGGCTGGAGAGCGTGATCGAGCTGGTGATCGCGTCGTCTCAGGTATTCTCCAGATCCATTCTCGAGATGTATTTTGTCTGTTTGACTCTGGAGCTACACATTCCTTTGTCTGCTGTGCCTAGTGAGGTAGACCTATGTGTGAGTAGTCCGTTAGGTGGGGTTGCCCCTTGTGTGCTGGATTCTGTGTGTAAGGTTTGTCCCATAGTAGTTCGGGACAAGACCTTTTGTGCTGACCTCATCCCGATGCGGATGACCTGTTTTGATGTGATCCTGGGCATGGATTGGCTAGCAGAGCACCATGCCCATATAGATTGTGCAGCGAGGAAAGTAGTGTTCGACTTGCCAGACGGGACTCGCTTTGCTTTCTCTGGAATGCAGTTCCATGTGCGCCGGTGATTGTGTCAGCGATGCAGGCAGCCAGTTTCTTGAGGAAGGGCTGCCAGGGATTCTTGTGCTATCTGCTAGAGGTGCGTGAGGGATCTAGCTTGGAGAGCATCCCGATTGTCAGAGAGTTTCCTGAGGTCTTCCAGGATGATGTGCCCGGACTTCCACCAGTGCAAGGTGGAGTTCACGATCGATTTAGCGCCAGAGACTCAGCCCATCTCTAGGGCCCCTTACCGCATGAGTCCGGCGGAGTTGAAGGACTGAAGGTCAGCTTCAGGACTGTTAGATAAGGGCTTCATGCGCCCTATTGTTCACCTTGGGGAGCGCCAGTGCTGTTTGTGAAGAAGAATGTGGGACCTTCCGGTTGTGCATCGATTACAGGGAGCTGAACAAGGTGACCATCAAGAACCGCTATCCCCTTCCGCGCATAGATATTTGTTTGACCAGTTGGCGGGTGCCACAGTGTTCTCGAAGGTAGATCTTCGTTCGGGCTACCATCAGTTGAGGATTAAGGCCGAAGATGTGCCTAAGTCCGCTTTTAGGACTCGTTATGGTCATTACATGTTCCTAGTCATGCCTTTTGGTTTGACTAATGCTCCATCAGTATTCATGGATATGATGAACCGGGTTTTCAAACCCTATCTGGATCAGTTTGTAGTGGTCTTCATAGATGATATCTTGGTGTACTCCAAGAGCGTAGAGGAGCATGAGGAGCATCTGAGGATTGTTTTGCAGACGCTTAAGGATCGTGAGCTGTATGCTAAGTTGAAGAAGTGTGACTTCTGGCTGGATCGCGTAGTTTTCTTGGGACATGTGATCTCGAAGGACAGTATCTCAGTGGATCCTGAGAAGATTAGAGCTGTGATGGAGTGGGCGAGGCCCACGAATGTTGCTGAGATTCGCAGTTTCCTTGGGTTAGCTGGGTATTACAGGAAGTTCGTTGAGGGGTTTTCTAAGATTGTATCCCCGCTGACCCGTCTGTTGAGGAAGGAGATCAAGTATGAGTGGAGCGAGGCTTGCGAGCAGAGCTTCTTAGAGATTAAGAAGAGGCTGACGACGACACCGATTCTGACTTTGCCTTCTGGGACCGAGGGATTCGAGGTCTTCTGTGATGCGTCCCATAAGGGACTGGGATGTGTTTTGATGCAGCAGGGTAAGGTGGTGGCTTATGGCTCTCGGCAGCTTAAGCCCTATGAGAAGAACTACCCAACCCACGATCTGGAGTTGGCAGCTGTAGTGTTCGCGCTTAAGATTTGGAGGCATTATCTGTATGGAACGTCGTGTAAGGTTTACACTGACCACAAGAGTCTCAAGTATTTGTTCACTCAGAAGGAGCTGAACTTGAGACAGCGGAGGTGGTTGGAGCTACTTCATGACTACGATTTAGAGATCCTCTACCACCCGGGTAGAGCGAATGTTGTTGCAGATGCTTTGAGCCGGAGAGGTGCTCCGGGTGTGGCTTGTGCTTTGACTGGAGTTCAGAGGTCCGCCTTAGAGCTTCAGCGTATGGGCGTTTGGGTAGTTAGACCAGCCAGTGCCAGTATGATAGCAGCGCTTCAGGTTCGGTCTTCTTTGGTCGACAGGATCCGGGTTGGTCAGGAGTCAGACTCAGCTTTGTGTCGGATCAGAGAGGGGCTGTCTTCATATCAGAGTTCAGATTTCAGTGTCTCCAGCGATGGGTGTCTGCGTTTCAGCGGCCGTGTATGTGTGCCAGACGATGCAGTGCTGCGCAGAGAGATCCTTCAGGAGGCTCATGGAGCGCCATATTCAGTTCACCCAGGAGGGGTGAAGATGTATCGGGATCTCAGAGAGTCATTCTGGTGGGCTGGGATGAAGCGTGACATCTCCGAGTTTGTTTCGAAGTGCCAGACCTGTCAGCAGATTAAGGTTGAGCACCAGAGGCCAGCGGGTTTGCTTCAGCCCCTTCCCATTCCTGAGTGGAAGTGGGAGAGTGTGGGGATGGATTTCGTCATGGGTTTGCCCAGGACTCCTTCGGGTTGTGATGCCGTATGGGTGATAGTTGATCGTCTGACGAAGTCTTCTCATTTTCTGCCGGTGAAGAAGACCTTCAGTTTGGAGCGCCTAGCTCGTTTGTATCTGGATGAGATAGTGAGGCTGCACGGTGTGCCTACTACTATTGTGTCTGATCGTGACCCACGTTTTGTTTCGAGATTTTGGCGTAGTTTACATAAGGCTTTGGGTACGAATTTAGCCTTCAGTTCAGCTTACCATCCTCAGTCGGATGGCCAGACAGAGAGGAGTAATCAGGTTTTGGAGGACATGCTTCGCGCATGTGTCCTAGATTTTGGAGGTAGCTAGGAGCAGCATGTGACTCTGATTGAGTTCGCCTACAACAACAGCTTTCAGGCGAGCATTGGTATGGCTCCGTTTGAAGTGTTGTACAGTAGGAGGTGCAGGTCCCCCATCTGTTGGGATGACCTGAAGGAGAGGAGTTTGGTTGGACCTGAGCTGGTGCAGGGAGCAGTAGAGAAGATCAGGGTGATTCGTGAGCGTCTGCTTGTTGCTCAGAGTAGGTAGAAATGTTATGCAGACCAGAGGCGTAGGCCGCTCGAGTTCGAGGTTGGAGACCATGTTTTCTTGAGAGTTTCTCCAGTCAGGGGAGTAGTCCGTTTTGGGAAGCGTGGGAAGCTTAGCCCGAGGTTCGTTGGACCGTTTGAGATTCTGGAGAGGATTGGCCCTGTGGCCTACTGTCTAGCTTTGCCTCCATCTTTGTCAGCTGTGCATAACGTCTTCCATGTGTCTATGTTGAGGAAGTATCTGCATGATCCGTCTCATGTGATCGACTACAGTCAGCTTCAGTTGAGGGAGGACAGTAGTTTCGAGGCGGTGCCTACTCGCATTTTAGCCAGGGATGTCCGTCGGCTTCGTAGTAAGACCCTGCCTATGGTGAAGGTCCAGTGGTCAGATCAGTTAGAGAGTGAAGCGACTTGGGAACTCGAAGATGAGCTGCGTGCCAAGTATCCCTCCCTGTTCGAGCAGTAAGGTGAGTTAATCTCGAGGACGAGATTATTTTAAGGGGGAGGTGATGTTATAACCGGTATAATTGCAACCTTATATTATGTCCGGTTTATGTAAGGAGTTAAGATGGATTACATTTGAAATACCCCTAAATTAATTTAAATTAATTTAGGAGATTTCTTTTATTAAACCATAAATAATACTATTAATATTAAATTATGGTATGGAATTATGAATATTAAATTATTATATGGAATTGTGAAATTTATTTAGGGGTTTTCTCCTATTTAACCCTAATTATTATACATTATTATACAGTATTATGAATTTAATAATAAGATTTATAAGTCAATAAATCTTGGGAAAATTTCTAAACACTCCAAATATATTATAAAGATTTTAGGAAGTGTTGGAACATTGTTTTGAAACATAAAAGTCAATATAAATTCTAGGAACCGTAAAGCTTATTAAGCCTTGTTAGAGTTGACTTTTTGAGAATGGTCAAACCAGGCCATGAAACCTATACCAATAAATAGGTTATGAAAAACCATGAAGATCGATAAAAAGAACGTTAAAAACGGATCATCCTAGCCAAAGTTATGATAAATTGAAGTTTAGAGCCAAAATTTTGAAAGATGCTGACGTGTCCAGGACACGTGTCGCGCCCAGTCAGCACCCAAGACACTTAACCGTTTGATTTTCCCAGCGGTTTTGGCATGTCGAGGGTCGATCTTTAGACATCTATATCTTTTTCCCTACTCCACCATTTGGTATGTCGTTTGTTTCATTCGATTCTCCTATCTTTCCTCTTTCCAACCATTACTCACACACCATCTAACTCCTTCTACAATGATCGGAAAGTTGATCCAAAGTTGGCTCCTCGCGATTGCGTAACCCAGAACTGCAGTTTTTCCTGAAATCGGGTAAACTTCGTCACGCCATAACTTTTTCGTTTCTCGTCCAAATTTCGTGTTCTTTAGCTTGTTTTGAGGATCTCAAATCCCTCTATAACTTTCATGTTTATGGCCAAGGATGATTCGCACGGGTTTGGGAGATAAATCTGTCTAAAGTTGCCCACTCGATCACGGCGGTAATTCTGCCCAGTTTCATCCCGAACCAACTAGGTAAACTCGGATCTTGTGAGATCTATAACTTTCTCCCTAGTTCATCAAAATCAATGATTCTTCCACTAGCATCTAGAGTTACATGTCTAGTTTGGATTGTGATAGGTTACATGAATCAAATCTCTCTCAGTTGGTGCGAGTTGATTCGAGAAGTGGCATACCTGAACCGCACATGAAATAACGATTTCCAGTTTTCCCGATTTGGTTTCGCCCCGTTAATGCAATTCCGGTGAGTCTCCGATCAAATTGCTCCGATGTTGATGTTCGTAGTCATGTTTCCGATCAAACCCACATGCCAATTTAGTCTATTATGCATTACAATGGGAGAATTTGTCAAAATTGAATTCGAATTGAACCTTGAACCCTAACTTCGAACCCAGATTCGAAATTACTCAATTCTGCATGAAAATTGGGGAAATTGGTACCATTAGAACCGGGATTTAATTTCGAGTCGATAGGAACAAGAATCACTCGATTTCGTTCTGTAGATTGTGAGAAAAACGAGATTTAGTACTCGAATAGGAGATTGAGTTCGATGAAGAACTGGAGACACAGGGACCGTCCGATCGCAGTTAAAAGGAACGGACGGCCCAGATTAGATCGTGGGAATATAAGAGTATATTAAGTTTTATAAATTCCAGTAAATAGTCTTAACTTGTTGGGTTAACTTAAATATCTCCCCGAATGTATTTTGACTTGAAATTTTAACCATAGATTCCTTATTTAATCTAGTTTATTTTGATGTAAATTAATGGGTTTTGAGTTTTTAAACATAAGTTATGATTTTTGCAAGTTACGAGTATTATGGAATTATTTGGATAATTTAAAAAGATATTTTTATGAAATAAAAATTTTATAATATGTATAAAATGTTATAGTTACTATATACTTAATTTGGGAATTTTTGGACAAGGGGAAATAGGTTTAAAAATTGTAATGCTAAGGTTTTTCATAAGTTATCTTATATATAAGGTTTTTAATGTAACAAAAAATTAAGGTATAGTTGATTAATGAACTTTATAGGTTGGGGAAAATATAATAAGACTAAAATAACATTTAATACAGAATGTTAAAATATTTTTGGGTATAAACTTTTAAGTGAAGTAAAGATATATGGATGTACGTATATATAAACGAAATAAAATAGTAACTTAGGTTAAATCAAGGGACTAAATTAATCTACCTTTATATTAATTATATAATATGGTAGTTAATATACTTAATTGAAACTAATGAAAATACTTTATTTTATAAACCATGTATTGGATGTAGCTATGTGTAAAAGTTAGTATAAATAATTAAGTGCAATAAAACTACACAAGGAATGTCTTGAATAAATCCTAATATAGATACACATAAAAAAACTACATAAATAAAAGAAATAAAATGCCTTATAGAAAATATAATATGAAGGAATTAATGAGATAAACTAAACCTCTACATAATACTAATAAAAGAATATTATATGAGGCGGTATTAAATTATGATTATTAAACTTAAGGAGTTATCTTTGAATTTCTAAGATTTATATAAACCGTATTAAAATACATGTATAGTATTAGTCAACGACCATAATGTAAATCTATAATTTGGTTAGGTAATTAATCAGTTGGGACTTAGGAATATGTGTAATTAGATTTTACACAATAGAACTTACTATATAATTAATAAATAAAATACTTTTACATATGAATGTGAGGTGGATTAGTAAGTCTAGATTTAATCATTTCTTAACATTTAAGGTATTGAAATATAACTTAATGTTTTAGGATAAAATCATTAAAAGGATTATGGTATAAAACTATATTAAACTATGTTTTGGAAATTTATCTAAATAATAATCCTTAAGTTTCTTGGCGTTAGTTAAGCCATATAAAATATATTAATTATCAATGTTCGCAATGTGAGTTTATAACTAAGAGTTGTACATAATAGTTAAAGTCTTATAAAAAGTTTGCAAATAGAAATTAGATACTTAAAATCTTTAAACCTTTAATTAGATGGAACTAAGTTACGTAAGGGATTATATTGATTTACCTTTTGAAACTGGAAATAATAACGTGTCATTGAATATAAGGTATGAGGATTTTCCAGAATAGATTATCTTATTAAGTAATTAACAATTTCACTTATGAATGGGGATTTAATCCTTAGATAAATTTTACCGTATGTTAAGATATAATGTTCATACTAAAACATAATAAAGGAGATTGATTTATTAAGTTATTCCTTTGAAACCTTAGGTTTTGTAAACAATATGAAAAATGAATTTTTAAGACGTAAGTTTATTAAAATTTAGTATAAAAGGATTATACATAGTCTATAGCGGGAATGTGTGTAAAAATAAAACATTTGGGAAATTAAATGTAAGCAAGGATAAATAAAAGGTTATCTTAAAGTGCCTTATTATATAGTTAATGATAAAGCAAATAATATACCTTGGGAATACTAAATGTAAGAGTTCGATAAATCTAAGTTAACTATAATATAGTTATTCAAGATGAGAAGCAATTTAACATCTTATGATAAGATTATTAGATGGTTGTAATAAAAGTCATCCTAAACTAAACATAAGATAAATGAGTTTAGTAACTCAATTAGGTTATCATAAAATGCATCTATAGCACCATGTTTCCAATACACAGGATGTAGATCTTAATTAAGTTGAGGGGAAAACTTAATCATAATGGATTATTTGGTAATACCGATAAAATACATAATCATTACATTGTGAAACAATAGTATAATATTCTAAGATAAACCTATCATAGGTCATAACCCGATATTTATTCTAAATTAAGAATAAAAGTACTAAGCTTAAAATTATTATTGAGATTCTAA
>CM041780.1:249724002-249753347 GCA_023374045.1 Limonium bicolor | reverse complement strand
GTTTTCTTTGGTAACTGATTTAATAAATTCATTAATATACATATAAGGTCTTGGTAAGTTTATTAAGTCTTAACCAAGGTTATTCCAAGCTTAGAGCATATTTCGCCCTTTATTGCCTTTTAGACAATTTATTGTATTTACTATTTATTAAATTGTCTATTAATGCTTCTAAGACTCTTTTTAGTCTTAATAAATTATAATTTAATATTTAAACAGCCTTCAAGGTTTGGGGTATTTCATATTTTCCCAGCTTAAAGAGTTTATTAACAAACCATACTTTAATTTTTGGTTACATTAAAACCTTATATTATAGGTTATACTTATGAAAACTCATAAACACAATTTTTAAAACCTTTTACCATTGCCCAAAATTCTCAAATTTAATATACAGTAACTATAACATTTTAGACATATTGTAAAATTTTTTATTACATAAAAATACTTTTTTAATTTAGCCAAATAATTCCAGAAAACCCGTAACTTGTAAAATCATAACTTATGTTTAAAAAACTCGAAAACCATAATAATTTACATCAAAATAAACTAGATAAAATAAGGAACCTATGGTTAAAATTTCAAGTCAAAATACATTCGGGAAGATATTCAAATTAACCCAACAAGTTAAGACTATTTACTGGAATTTATTAAAACCCTTATAAACTAATTCTGGAATGTTTTAATCTCGGCCGTCCAGATCTTATAACTATGATCGGACGGCCCTAAAGCTCCGAGTTCTTCAGCGCAGAGTTAAACCCAGTCGAGTACTAATTCGACGATTTCTCTCAACTCACAGAACCAAATCGATTGATTTTTGTTTCATTGGATCCGAAATTCAATTACGGTTCTAACGGTACCAATTATACGACCTATGATGCACGAATTCGTGAACCGATTCTGGGTTCGAACAAACTAGGGTTTCATGGGTTTTCGGATTTCGATTTGCAAATTACTCTCAGTATAATGCATAATAGGATAAATTGATTATGGGCTAGGTCGGAAACGCAAGGACGATTAGCATATCGGAAGGATTTGAAGAAAACTCACCACAATTGCACGATTGAAGCGATTCGAAATCGTTTTTTTTTTCTGGAAAGGTTCCGACTTCAAACTGTTCGAGTAGCGAACTTTGGAGGTCTGTAGATTACGTTCTAGATCGAGTTAGGCCATGTTTTTGGGCTCATTAGAAAGAAGAAACAAGATCTACACATTGATAACTAGAACATAGATCCTAACTCGCATTATACAGAAAGAAAACTGACCCGAAAGTTCGAGTTTACCTGTCGTTTTTCTGTGATTTTATGTGCTGACAATCAGAGACTTTGGGCGACTATATCTTCCAACGTTTACGAATCAGGCTTGGAATAAACATGAAAGTTGTAGATGGATTAGGATCTACACAACGAGCTATAGAAATCGAAATTTGGTTGAAAGACGAGGAAGTTATGGCACGACGAACTTTACCTGAAATCGCATGAAAACTGGAATCTGGGTTACGAACTCGAAAGCTGGCAACTTTGGATCAACTTTCCCGTCGATGTAGAATGAGTTAGGGCTTGTATGAGTTACGGTTGTAAAGAGGGAATTAAGGAGAAGAGAGTGGTGAAGACGGCATGGAAAATATTGAGTAATGTGAAAGTTATAGCCGTCTAAAGTTAGGGCTAGGAAGTGAAATCGGTTACGAAAATCAGGGAAGGAAATCGGCTAAGTGTGGGCGACCTACTATAGAGTGACACGTGGCACTTCTTAAAATTTTGATTCAAAACTTCAATCTAACATAACTTTGGCTAGGATGATCCGTTTTTGACGTTCTTTTTATCGATCTTCATGATTTTCCATAACCTATTTATTGGTATAGGTTTCATGGGCTAGTTTGACCATTCTCAAAAAGTCAACTCTAGCAAGGCTTAATAAGCTTTAAGGTTTCTAGAACTTTATATTGACTTTTATGTTTCAAAACAATGTTCCAACATTCCTAAAATCTTTACAATATAGTTGGAGTGTTTATAAATTTTCCCAAGATTTATTGACTTATAAATCTTATTATTAAATTCATAATACTATACAATAATATAATAATTAGGTTTAAATAGGAGAAAACCCCTAAATAAATTCACAATTCCATGTAATAATTTAATATTCATAATTCCATATAATAATTTAATTTTTAATAAAAGAAATCCCCTAAATTAATTTAAATTAATTTAGGGGTATTTCAGCATATCCCCCTTAAAAGAAACTTCGCCTCGAAGTTTAACAATCAACTAATAGGCACTCACACCGCTTCTGGTGTGCTAAGACAATAATAACTTCAATGATATTCCATACCATTCCAATCCTTTATCTCCATTTCCACATTCCACTCAAGGGTACCGAAATCAAAGTACCAAACCATAACAACGTGAATCAAAGTATAACTGAAGCAAAACACAACACAAACGTGACAAAGTACTGTGCCACAATGTAAAACTACGTACATACCTACCTCTCATTACTAACAATGCAACGAGGCATAATCCGGATGAGATAACGAAGGAGGAGTATGCCAGCATATCCCCCTTAAAAGAGCTAAGGTACGCCCTCGTACCGCTACTAACGAGAACCACAGAAGGACAATTATCCAACAAGGTTGTTTCAAAAACCAATCACAACAACACGCATAGACCATATTAGTCTATCAAACATTTAGTTTCTGTTTTCTTGATTGTTATAAACTTTTAACTTATGATTCCTATCCATTCATTTTATGACTGATACGAATTATATGTCCATTATATGTTCATTTTATCATATCAATTATATTAACAAGCTATAAATCAAGTGTAATGTACTTGAGTAGTTTAAAATAATATTTCAGATCATTTAATAATCCTCAATAATCTTCCAAAATTATCTTCAAGGGTTTATTAGCCAACCATATGTTAAAATTCTATAAAATAATTATTTTCTGTGACTTTTCAAGTTTCAATTGTTTTTATAAGTAACTATAGTATTTTAGACGAACCATTAAGTATTTACTTCATAAAATTTACTTGTTATATATTGCACAATTTCACACAAGGCAGAGTTTTAGAAAGTTCATATTAATTATAATGTAGCTCCAAAATCTGATTCTTTATCTTAAAATTTATTTTTCAAGGTAGGGACTCTATATAAACTTTAAGTCAAATGAATTAGTCTAGTGAAAGTTCACTCACCCTTGATAATTTTTCTTAGGGTTTATTCTATGTAAGTATTACTCTGACCATTAAATCTTAGTACTCTCTTAGATAATGCTGGCTTTTGGTAAATATCACCCTTAGTGTGACTTCTAAAATTTTATACATGTATAATGTTAAACTTCCAAGTAAACATGAGAATTTCCAATCTTTAAGTAACTCTCAATTTCTCACTAGATCCTCAATATTCTGAGTATTTAAGGATCAATGATATTTAGTTTAGTATTACTCTTCTCTTCACTCAATCTTTAAGTAACTTCTTTTATTGATTTGATTTTTTTTTTATATTCAACCAGGGGTGGATGTTGTATCTTGGAGCACCCAAACTTAATCCCCTTCCTCTATATAGGTATTTTCACCAAAGATTTAACTCAATAATCCCTTTACATTTATGAGTTTTAATACCGGATCTTAAGATACAAATTTTGATTTGTTCATTGTGGTTACAATGAAATATGCCTAGCTCAAGATTTCATGATGGTAACGTCTTACCACCACTTCCCCTCAAGTTCAACACAATCCATCACCTGCGTAGAAGATTATATACGGTTAGATGACAAGGCTTGTCTAGCCCCTAAACTTCCAGAAGTGGGTGTGCACCCCCACTACTTTCAGCCTAGGAGTTCGTCGCACCAGGCACTTCCCGTAGGGTGTTAGGTTTATGTGTTTTCTTTCTAAAGTTAACATAGAGTTTTAATGTGTTTTACAAGTTCAGATGTTGATCTTTTCTAATACGCTACTAGTTCTTGTTAGCTTAATAATTTTCAAGACTTAAGATTTATCTTAAACATTATCTTTAGGTAATAAATTGATACCAAGTAGTTCATGAGATTTATTTTCAAACTTTAAAGGAGTTGAAGTACTTTCACATAATATCAATACTAATTTAATTATGTAAAGTTCTATTTGTATACTGTTTTCAACCAAAAGTATTCTTTAAAATTCTAGGAATTTGTGTACTAGCTTTTAAAGGATTGCATTTTTAGCAATGTATTCCCCATGAGTATGCTTTTGAAAAATAGCTTAATATTTGGTTTATCTCAACCAAAATCTTATCGTACTTAGTATAGGGTGTTCCAAACTATATATATATATATATTTCTGTAGTTTATTGTTGGAACGGTATTACAACACATCACACTCAACAGACATTCACAAAGAAAGGTGTGTAAAGGAATCGTTCACAATTCCAGAAAGGGTTAGGAGTCGTGCCTTACTGGAGTCCTCACTTCCCAATTCTACCCCAGTTCCCCAGTTTTAAGTGCACCTATAATCTAAGTATTTCACTCGGCTTGTTTTCTCGGGTTCAGAGCGTAACTACGCTCTGATACCACTTTCTGTAACGCCCCTTATTTATAATAAATACAGCGGAATTAAATCTCTAATGGCGATTACAGACCATCGGGCTCCAAACACCCGGTACCAACCTCACCAGTTACAGCCATTACAATTAACTACGTTACGGTCTGAACTTCGAGAAAACTTAATATAAACAAAACAATAAATAAATACATTCACTCTCCATAAACCTAATCCCATCCCAATCACTCATGCTCTTCGTGGCCACCTGTAAATCAATTTGTACCTGCAAGATGAAACCAAGCAGCCCACCCCGAGAGGGGTGAGTCAGTTCCCTGGAATGGAACTGGTACAATTCTCCAAAAACAAACTTATAAAACGTAACTCTTCAAATAAACAGTAACATGAAAACAAACTCTTAAAAGTAAAACAGAGATAAAGCACTTCAAAACAATCAAGTTAAAGAGAAAAGAAAACAAGGCAAAGATAGAGATAAAGAACTTCCAAACCAAGTCATCCACTTAAGTAGTCACACCACATAGTTAGTAAGCATCCATTGTTGATGTTAGAACCAATTCCCATTCGGAGTATAAAGACTCAGATAGTCACAAAGGACTAGGAATAATAAGATAGATCCAAGAACCAATAACTCAAGAGTGGAATTATTCAATTGGGAGAGATGGCCCCCACCGCCAGATATCAATGTCCATATGGATGAGGGATATACAGCCCCCTGCTGTCAGATTTAAATGTCCTGGTGGACGAGGGATATACAGCCCCCTGCTGTTAAATATCAATGCCCCTATGGTCGAGGGATATACAGCCCCCTGTGTGTTAAATTTAAAAATGTCCTGATGGAGGGGGATATACAGCCCCCTGCTGTTAAATATCAATGCCCCTATGGGCGAGGGATATACAGCCCCCTGCTGTTACCATTGAAGACGCGGCACGTCGAAAGAAAGATTTCCAAGATTGACCTTTTCCAAATTCCCACTAGATCACTAACTACCCAGAGCAATACCAAAATACTCAGCCCTACAGAGTGCAGAAGCGTAAACCCTAAGCAGTCAATGTCTAACGGGACACCAAGTAGAAGAACCAATACCCAAGTGAGTTCCACATCCAAGGCTCAGTTAGTCACACAAGCTGAGTCAGTCACACAACCATTTCCTTTTTAGAAGTTCCTCTTAAAGTCAGTTAGCGTTTTCCAAAACGTTCCACAAGTCAATCAGCAAAAATATCGGAGTACGAGAAATCGTACAAAACATTCCATAGAGTCCAAAACACAACAAGCTGAGTACGAGAAATCGTACAAAACATTCCATAAGGTCCAAAACACAACAAGCTGAGTACGAGAAATCGTACAAAACATTCCATAAAGTCCGAAACACGTCAAGCTGAGTACGAGAAATCGTACCTGGGTAACGCTGTAGCAGTTCTAGTCAACTTGCGCAAACAATCAATAGTACTCTGAAGAATATTAAAGGTAGTCTATCATCAATCACTTGTAGCCTATGTTACACTTAAATAAACTCCTTACTCTTATTTCAAAGTCTCAATTATCTTTTAAGCCCTCACTTAAATGTTATGTATAATCTTTGTGTTATCTGGGAACGTTGTATAGCCCAAGGTGGTAAGATCAAGGAATGTATTCGATTAACATTTGCTAATTGTCCACTCCTATCCACTTTATTCATACTTAACCACAATCCTCACATTAAGGACTTTTGAGACCTCTATATCATAAATGTGTTTATGTTATATAATTAAATCTAAGAATTTCAATAATAATCTTAAGCTAAATACCTTTATTCTTAATTTAGAATAAACATTGTATTATGACCTATGATGGACTCATCTCAGAATACTATACTATTATCTCACAATGTAAAGATTATGTATTTAAACAATATCTACTAGACAGCCCATTATGATTAAGTCTTTCCCTTAACTTAATTAAGATCTACATCTTGTATATTGGAATCATAATGTTGTAGATACAATTTATTATAACTAAATCGAGTCACTAAACTCAATTATCATATCCTTAGTTCAGAATGACTTTTTATTACATCCAGCTAATAATCTTGACATAAGATGTTAAATTACTTTTCATCCTGAAACAATATTATAGTTAACTTAGACTTATCGAACTCCTACATTTAGTATTCACAAGGTACATTATTTGCTTAATTATTACCTATATATAAGGTGTTTTAAGATAACTCTTTTTATGTATCCTTACTTACATTTTAATTTCCCAAGTATTTAATTTTTACACACATTCTCTCCATAGAGTATGTATAATCCTTTTGTACTAAATTTTAATAAACTTATGTCTTAAATACATTTTATATTACTTACAAGGCCAAAGGTTTCAAAGGAATAACTTAATAAATTAATTTCCTTTTTTGTATTTAGGATAAACATTATATCTCGACATAAGGTAAAATTTATCTAAGAACTAAATTCTGATTCATAAGTGAAATGTTAATTATGTAATAAGATAATCTATTCTGAAAATCCCCATACCTTGTATTCAAATGACACATTAAGATTTCCAGTGTCAAAAAGGTAAATATAATACTTACGTAACCTAGTTTCATCTAATTAAAGGTTTAAAGATTTTAAGTATCTAATTTCTATTTATAAACCTTCTTATAAATTCTAACTACTAAATACATTACTTAATTATAAACTCACATCCTGAACATTGGTATTAAATGTATTTTATATGGCTTATCAAATTCTAAGAACGTAAGGATTATTATTTAGATTAATTCCCCAATCATAGTTTAATATAGTTTTATATCATAATCCTTTTAATGATTTTATCACAAGATATTAATTATTACTCAATACTATAAATATAAGAAATGATTAAATCTAGACTTATTTATCTCTTCACATTTAGATGTAAAAGTAACTGATTTACTTTATTATTGTTTATATAATAAGAACATTTAAAGTAAAAGTATTTCATTCATTTATTATCAATTAAATAATAAGATCTATTTGTGTAACACTTTATGTAAACTAATTACAAATATTCCTACATTTCAACATTATTTCTTCTTCCCCAATTATAGATTTACATTGTGGTCACTGACTAAATATATACATGTATTTTAATATTGTTATATAAATCCTAGAAATTCAAAGGTAACTAAAAACTCAATTCATAACCATAAAATAATACCACCTCATATAGTATTCTTTTATTAGTATCATGTAGAGGTTTAGTTTAACTCATTAATTCCTTCGTATTATATTCCCTATAAGGTATCTAATTTTATTTAGTTTAAATGTGTATATATTTATATATACTAGGATTTGTTCAAAACATTATTTATGTAGTTTATTGTATTTAATTATGTTTAATAACTTTCAGGCATAACTACAAACGACCTATGGCTTATTAAATAACGTGTTTCCCTTATTTATTTTATATATATAAGTATACCCGTATTAGAAATTAACTAAGACATTCACTATGTAATTTATCATATTTAAACTATCTTATTAAAAAACAACCTTAAACCGTATACCAAGTATATTTCTTAAAGTATTTCTTTTACCATATCTTTAGGATTCTAGCTCTTAAAATATTTAATTATGATAAGTGTTAATTAAACTAATTCCTTGTTTACTCTAAGTTACTACTTAATCCCCTTTTATAAATGCGTAATAAAAATAAAATATATTTATTCCTTAGTTTAAATTAAAAATATTAACTTCATTAATATAGTAAATAAAACGTAAGATAACTAAATCCCTTAATTTATATAAGTTTCTACTAAGTAAGTATATATACATATATGTAAAAATTTCACTTCTCTTAAAAGCCAATACTAAAACATTTATAAACTTACTGTTAGAAAATGTTAATTTAGTGTTCCATATTTTCCCAGCTTAAAGAGTTTATTAACAAACCATACTTTAATTTTTGGTTACATTAAAACCTTATTATATAGGTTATACTTATGAAAAACTCATAAACACAATTTTTAAAACCTTTTACCATTGCCCAAAAATTCTCAAATTTAATATACAGTAACTATAACATTTTAGACATATTATAAAATTTTTATTTCATAAAAATACCTTTTTAATTTAGCCAAATAATTCCAGAAAACCCGTAACTTGTAAAAATCATAACTTATGTTTAAAAACTCCAAAACCATAATAATTTACATCAAAAAAACTAGGTAAAATAAGGATTCTATGGTTAAATTTCAAGGCAAAATACCTTCGGGAAGGTATTTAAATTAATTCCACAAGTTAGGGTTATTTACTGGAATTTATAAAAACTTAATCTGAAACGTTTTAATCTCAGCCGTCCAAATCTCTTAACTAAGATCCGACGGATACTGAACGCCTAGTTTTCCCCGATTTCTCCTTGATACCCGAGTACTAATTTGCGTTTTTCTCACAATCTACAGAATGAAATCGAGTGATTCTTGTTTCTATGGATTCGTAATCAAATTTCGGTTCTATTGGTACCGGTTTCCCCAATTATAATGCAGTACACACCAAGTTTCGAATTCAATTCGAAGGTTAGGGTCAGTTTCGGTTTCAGAATTTAATTCGATTGCAAATATACAAATTATCCTAATCTAACACGTAATTGACTAAATTGAGACATGGGTTAGATCGAAAACATGACTATGAACAACAATATCGGAGAAATTTGATCGGAGACTCACCAGAGTGTGCGAATTTGGGTGATTTCGAAATCGGAAATCTGGAAAAATTCGAACTTGAATGTTTTCGAGGAGCTCACTTTGAAGATCTATAAGTTAAGTTCTAGATCGAATTAGAATACGTATAAGGGCTTAATCGAAAGAGGAAACTTAGATCTACATATTGATAACAGAACTAATCCTAACTCGCAACACACAGAAGAAATCGAAGCTAGAAGTTGCGAGTTTACCTTACGTTTTCTGGAAAGAAAACTGTGATTTTATGCTGTGATGAATTCGAAACTTTAGACACCTCTCTCTTACAAACGGTTTGGAATTAGCTTTGGTCATCAACATGAAAGTTATAGAGGGATTAGATTCTTCAAAACGAGCTAAAGAACATGGAATTTGGCTGAGAAACGAAGAAGTTATGGCTAGTCGAAGTTACCTGAATTCGAAGAGAAACTGGAAAACTGCAGCAATGGTTTTGCAGGGTAGCAACTTTGTGAAATACCCCAAACCTAGTTATGTTGTTTAAACACCTAAATAGGGTGTAACAAGACTAAAAAGAGTCTTAGAAACCTTACTAAACAAATTTAAACAAAAGGAAACACAAATGTGCTTTAAAGTCATAAGAGCTAAAATGTGCTCTAAGCTTGGGATAAACTTGAGTAAGACCTAATGAGCTTACCAAGACCTCATTTATATACTAATGAACTTATTAAACCAATTACCAAAGAAAACCAAGCTTGAAAACAAGTTAAAACACAAATGTGCTTTAAGAAGTCTTAAAGCACGTTTTTGAAAAATTGTCTTGTAAATGAGTTTTGAATGGCTAAATGTCCATCATTACTCTTAATATATATGTGTACTATATAGTATCACATTTGGGTGGCTATATTAGTGGGAAATCAAAAATTTCACTTCTAAGTGCCTTGTTTAGGTGAATAGTACTTTTTATAAGCTAGTTTATAACATATGTTGTATTAAGTAATTAAATTGACAAACAAAGACTAAAACACCTCACACTAATAAAGGGGGCCGGTTTTATAAGTGTGTGACTCACCACTCTTTAGTTGATAATAATAAGTAAGTAAAGAAAACTAAGTAAACTTACTTTTTACTTTATAAACATAAATATCTTCTTAAAAGCAAATCCTATCTCATTCTCATTTCTTTCCTTCATTCCCACGGTTTGCAAACACCACTCTTCTTCCTTTTTCCTTGTTCTCTCTCGGTAATACTACTACCACCATGGAAGTTCCAACTTTGACCACTTGCTAAATCTAGCTCACTTGTCCAAATCAAAAACAAAGACCACCAATCTCTTCCTCTCATCAAGCTCTTCATTCCTATCTTCTCAAAACTCCAAGAGCTCCATTTCGGTGCCAAGGTGTTCCACCATTGAAGGAGCTTGAGCTTGGATTTCTACATATTATTACTCTCCTTTGCTTCTAGGTAAGGAATCTCAAACAAAAATCAAGTTTCCTCCTTGTTTTGTCATGTCCGAAAATACACATTGATATAGCTCATTGTGTGACTTTGTTCTAGCTTCATTTCAACTCTTCATGGACTAGGTGGAGTCCTCTTTTTATATTCAAACTCTCTTCAAAGATCAGGTAAAACAACTACATTAATGTTGTTGAAACAATGTCAAATTAGGGTTTACAATGAGATGAAGCTTATAGCTTGAATACTCATTATAATGTTTGTATATTGTTTAGAACTTGTCAAAGAATCAAAATACCATACGGTTTTGTAAGGAAACAAGAAGGAAGTGTGGTGGAAAAGAGGTAAATCTACTAACTTAATGTTGTTAATGCCTTAGGAGAAATGAGCTATAATTGCTTATTAAAACTACCTAAAGAGCACATGGTAAATGACCTAGTAAATGTTCTCAAGGAGACTAGTAAAATAACATATGTCTTGTTGTATGTAATCGCAGGTTAAAGGCATATATATTGTGGAAATTCAGGTTTATGATTAAGCACTTTAAGGGCCTAAGAGCCATGCATTTTAAGGGCCTAAGTGCCATGCAATTTAAGTTATGCACTATATTGTGATGTAGTGTGAATTTGGTGAAGTTGTGTAAGAAAGTGTTCTTGGTGTTCTTAGTGTTCGGATGATTAATGATGAAAATAATGTGCTAAGGTGTAACAAAATGCTAGGAGAAACTATGTCGAAATTTAGAAAATGCATAAGGAGTTCAAGATGTTGTAAAGGAATTTTGATGAACTAGGAAGTGTTCTAGAGTGTAATAAGGACTTAGGCATGATCTTGAGGTTTTAGTATGTACCAAGTCATTTTGGACTTAGATGAAGGCTTAGGCTAACTTTGGTAAATAAGGAGCAAGTGTAAGCTTAGGAAAAAGGGATTTCAAGAATGACTTAAGGAGTTTTAGTTTGTAAGAAACAATGTTAAAGTAATGATGTTGTGTGGAAGAAATATCTAGGAATAATGATTGGGATAGGCAAGGAATGCCACTTAGAAACTTAAGGAGAAGACACTATAAGTGTTGGAGGCTTTGGAGAAATTTGGTTAAGTGTTTAAGGTTGTAGAAAATGAGTATAATGGCACGTCCGAACTTCCGTCCGAACTTGGAAGCTCGGACATGCCCTGTTACGCTTACAGTTTTCTGGATTTTAGGTAGTGTCCGAACTACCGTCCGAACTTGGAAGTTCGGACGCACCTGTTATTTCTTAGGGAATTATCCTCGAACAGTGTCCGAACTTGGGAAGTCCGGACACATGTTCGGACGCGAGGGTTTCTGTCTAAATTTTCCTCGACTCATGTCCGAACTTCCGAAGTCCGGACACAAGTTCGGACATGTGTCTGTTTTCTGTCTAAAATCACGGCTGGTGTCCGAACTTGGAAGCTCGGACACAAGTTCGGACAGGGCACTATATGGACCAAAATTATTGTTTTAAGATGGGAATTGTTACCTAAAAATAGTAGTTGGTTAGTAAAGATATTATGAGGTTAAGCAAGACATGTTAGGTGAGTTTTAAAGGCAATTAAAAAGGATGAAAAGTTGTAACAAGTGTAAAGTAAAAGCAAACTAGTTGTGTTGAGTAGATAATGTTAACAATGGACTAGTGCGTTAATTAACCGACGTTACTAATGTGTTTAGGATTCTTCCAAGGTGGAAACCAGTCAAGGCAAGGACCGAGGTATGGTTTTCTTGCAGTCTGTTGCCTACGGTTTACACCGGCTTGTGTGTTGTTGTTTTTCTGTGTGTTTACGACTTTGTAAGATTAAACCATGTAAAGAGTTTACAGTTGTTAAATATTATTATGTTGTTAAGTGTGACTCTCTCTTCCCTTGTGTGGGTCTAAAGACTTGACCTATGATTGTAAATTGTATGTTTGCTCAATGATGAACTACTAACAAGGGCTAACGGGGAAGTGAGGAGTCCGGTCTGTTCCGGCCACGCGTGTGAGTATGGGAGTCGATGTCATAACCGGTTCGATTCTCTCTGTATGTTATGGTTAAGTTTCCAATTTGGTTTCTAACCTTCCCTTTAGCTTAACCAAGGCTATTTTACTGACTCACGTCGGGCCACAGGGGCATACTATGTGTTTTGTTTCGGTGTGCTTGGATCACTATATCCGAGGCACCTTGTGTTAAGTTAACCGTTCAATCTAACCGGACGGTAACGAGTTATGTAACGAGCTAGGTATGAGTGTGGCAACATTCTCTAGGCTCTCAATGGGGACTAACTGTGTTGGTTCTCTTCCTAAAAGGAATTGTATGTTGTGATGTGTGTTATGATGTGTACAATACCTGTGTTATGTTATATATGTATATGTTGTGTGTTTTAAAATAAATATCATGTCATCATGACAATTGGTTGCGCGTATCCCGGTAGTCGATGGGCTGCGCGTTAGCCATACCAGCAAAGGTGCTGACCCCCTCGAGGGCTCCATATTTTATTTGCAGGATGAGGATCGAAGAGGCAGAGTGGCTCTAGGTCCTGGAGAGTAGTTTACTTTTGGAGTACTTTTGGATTTTTGCCCGGGATGCGCCTGTGCTCCCGTGGCGTGTTATATACTTGTTATGATGGATTACAGTGATGGTATACAGTGAAGGATTTTGTAAACACTCGGTATTATGTTGATGTATATATATGGTTGTTAGTTCTATGCTCGGGAGTCTGATCATCAGACTGGTACAATTGTATTTATTCAGCCTTGTTAGCCACGTGGGTGGTTGACGGCATTGTAGCACCAATCGTTTAGTTACCGTTTAGTTGTTTATTTTCCGCTGCGATTCCAAGTAAAGTTATGTGCGTAGTAGGGGTGTTACACTTTGGCTCGAATTTCCGGTTGATTTAGAACGAGTTAGGGCTTGTGTGAGTTATGGTTGTTTAGAGGACATGTAGGAGAAGGCAACAAAGAAGACGGCACTCAAAAATTCAATAAGATGAGAAAGTTATGAAGGTCACAAGATAGGGCAAAATCGGTTCTGAAAATCGTGGAGATAAAATCTATCCAAGTGTGGGCGTGTGTGAGCTTGACACGTGGCAGATTTTAAAATTTTGATTCAAAACTTCAATCTAGCATAACTTTGGCTAGGATGATCCGTTTTTGACGTTCTTTTTATCGATCTTCATGGTTTTTCATAACCTATTTATTGGTATAGGTTTCATGGCCTGGTTTGACCATTCTCAAAAAGTCAACTCTAGCAAGGCTTAATAAGCTTTAAGGTTTCTAGAATTTTATATTGACTTTTATGTTTCAAAACAATGTTCCAACACTTCCTAAAATCTTTATAATATTTTTGGAGTGTTTAATAATTTTCCCAAGATTTATTGACTTATAATCTTATTATTAAATTCATAATACTATATAATAAGTATAATAATTAGGGTTAAATAGGAGAAAACCCCTAAATAAATTTCACAACTCCATATAATAATTTAATATTCATAATTCCATATAATAATTTAATTTTTAATAAAAGAAATCCCCTAAATTAATTTAAATTAATTTAGGGGTATTTCAGACTTATAACTTAAACTAGCACTATTTGAGCACTATTCACAAATTAAGGCACATATTTGTGAAATTTTTGATTTCCCATTGATTTAGGATTCCTAATGTGATACTAAGTAGTACACATGTTAATTAAAGATTAATGACGGACATTTAGCCGCTCAAAACTCATTTACAAGACAATTTTTAAAAAATGTGCTTTATGACTCCTTTAAGCACATTTTGTGTTTTAACTTGTTTTCACGCTTGGTTTTCTTTGGAAATTGATTTATCACGTTCATTAACATGTAAATAAGGTATAGGTATGACCTTTAGGTCTTATACAAGGTTACACCAAGTCTAGAGCAAGTATTTGCTTAAATTGACTTTATGGTGTTTTCTTGTGTTTTGTTTGGTTTAATTGTCTACCAATGTTTCTTAAGGACTTAATTAGCCTTATTAAATCATAATTGAATATTATTTAGTCTTGGTAGGCTCTTTGGGTCCTAACCAAGTTCACTCCAAGCTTAGAGCATGTTTTTGCTCAAACTGTGTTTATGGTACTTTATTGTTTTTAGTATGGTTTAAATTGTTCACTGACGTTTCTAAGGCACCTTTTAGCCTTTAAATACCATAGTTTAACATTTAAACAACATATCAAGGTACCCCCCTTAAAAGAACTTCGTCCTCGAAGTTCACACTTCCCACACATCAATTGGATTTGAACACGGGGATTACTTACAAAATAAAACTTCCATAATCAAACATACTTTACATCACAACCTCGGACTTAATAGTCCGGGTATCATATCCACAACCATACCTAGCATAACATACTTACATGATAACCTCGGACTTAACGGTCCGGGTACCTTAACAACATTTGTACTTACATAACAACCCTTAGACTCTCAAGTCTGGGTAACATAACAACATTTAGACACATAGGTCTGGGTAACATAACAACTTTCGTAACTTAACCACATTAGGACTCATGGTCAAAATAATATTTATTACACATACCACACAACATGTCTTAGCATGTATAGCAACCAAAAATATCTTTTATATACACTGTGATCCCGTAGGTTCCCTGGAAGACCAAAACAATCACTTAATCTTTAACATACATACTTCCCATGTCACTGGTCCAAAGACAAAGGCTCATACGTCCTCGGTGAAGAGGGAAAAGTATAAGAGTAAAGTAAGAAAGACATCTGGTCCCTTGGGACTAGAAGGAATGCCTTAGATATCGTCAGGCCGGAACGTGTTCCGGCCAAATAAGCAGTAAAATATCTCATCTATGTACAAATGCCAGCCTGGCAACCCAAAAGAAGGACAGGATGGCAACCCCCGATATAACAATGTAACGCTATAAATAAGAGAACACCCCCTGTAAGTGGGACAGGTTCAACACTTTTGCACAATACATACGTCTTCTCTCTTCACAAAGCTCCCCCCCTGTGTAATTGGTTTAGGATCAGGTACGCAGCTAGATTAACCGAGGAACAGGAGGGAGGGTATATCTTACCTTTTCATTTTGGCGCCGTCTGTGGGAATCGAACGGCTCAAGATCTTTCTTAGCAACCACGAGTCCAGCGGAAGTAGTCTGATTACGGATAAAACAGTGAAGCTCTGAAACTTTGGGATTGTGTCTTTTGCAGGTACAAGCGAAGAAGGTGCGCGCGCAGGAATGGCTCCAAGAACAAGAAAAACATCCCGACCTGATGGCGAGGTCAACAATGTAGGAATGACCGAAAATAACAGAGCGAAGGCTGAAGGTGCGATCTCCAAACAAGCGCTAGAGGAGATGCTAAAAAGTCTAGTCAGAACCATCGATGAAAGGATAGTGGAGGGAAATGAGATCTTGCAGAAGGAACTGATGCAGCGAGATGAGAAGTACCAAAAGAAATGGGAAGACATGACTGAAGCGCTCGAATCACTAAAAAACAGCGGCTCTGAAGCAAGCAACAGCCGAAGAAAGGAGCAGCCAGGGAAAACTCTAATCATCAACCATGAGACTGAGGACGATACAATTGATATGACTTTATCCCTTCTCTGAGAAAATCAGGAAAGCAAAACTTCCTCCCCACTTTGTTGCACCAGCAGTGGAGAAATACGATGGAACGGGGGACCCTGCTCTTCACATCAAAAGATTTATGTTCGCAATGAACACACAAGGGATAAGTTCTCTTGCTCTTTGTAATTTGTTTCCAGGAACATTGTCCAAAAAAGCACTCAGTTGGATCTCAACAAGACCCTTACAGTCAATCTCAAGCTTCAAACAATTGACCGAGGAGTTCCAGCAGTATTTCGCCGCAAGCAAAAAGATCAAAAAAGAAACGATAGAGCTAATGGATCTCAAGCAGCGAAAAGGAGAGACGGTGAAAGAATTCAGCGAAAGATTTCATAAACAGGTAGCGGAAATTGATGACATTGATGAAAAAATTCTGATCAAGGCTTTTGGAAACGGGTTAGCACAACCGAGGCTAGCTGGGAAGATCGCGACAAAGGCTCCAAAAACCCATGGGGAACTGGCTGAGATGATTCACGATTTTCTAAAGTTAGAGGTGGCAGAGAATAAGGCCAGAACTTGGCAAATAGCTTCAAGGCGATTGGCGATAAAAAGGGAGGACAGAGTGGGAATGGCTCATCCGGCAACGCGTCAGGAAGTTCATCCGGGGAGGTTCAAGATACAAACCTTACTACAAAGCCCCATCCCAAGGACCGCAGTATCAGAACGCCAGGGTTGCTGTCCAAATCGATCCAAGAAGGTATGCGGCGGCAGTCAAAGAAGGATATTTGCCCCCACCAAAGAAGCCTTATCCTGGAGAGATTCCAGTAGCCTTCTGTGAATATCATGGCTGCAAGAGTCACAGAACCGCAAATTGTGCCACTCTGGCCAAGGAGTTGCGAGTCATCGAAGAAGAAAAGAAGAGCAAAGGAAAACAGATGGCGGGCCAGCAGAAACAGTATGGCAGGCAAAACCAGTTCCCCTCTCGAAATCACCAGAAGGAAGAGGTCCATCCAGAGCTGAATCACGGCAAGTCGGTCGGTATGATCTCAGGTCTGTAAGAAGGTGAAGAAGTTTTTTGTTTCTTTAAAACATTAAATAGGTCCGGTCATACCGGTAGTCAGGCGAAAATGGTGTAATTGGTTTCTTTTTCTCAGGAAAGACATACATTGTAAAAACAAACCTTCCGGCGAATTACATCAGGAGCTCTTTTCAGAAGTAGGACCGCTGACCCCAAACGAAAGGACAAGACATATTCATGCAGTACATCAGGAGCTCCCGGAAAGAAAAATCGCCAAACGAGAAAGTCTTCCACAGATTTTCTTTACAGATGAGGACGAAGAAGGGGTGTTATATCCCCACAACGATCCACTTGTCATCCGGGCGCAAGTAAATGACAGGATGATGGAAGGAATCTTGATAGATAGCGGAGCTGGAGCGAATGTCATATCAGCCGAGGCGGTTAAAAAGCTGGAAATCCTGGAGAATAAAGTCAAGCCATACTCAGCGGTCCTTGGAGGCTTTGTTGGGGGCGTTTCCACCAGATCCTCAGGAAGCATAGACTTCACCATAACATTGGGACTAGGAGACGAGCGGAGAACTGAAAGACTTACAGCTTTCATCATGCCGGGGCTTTCCGGATACAATATGTATCTCGGTCGACCAGGGATTAATGCCTTCAAAGCAATATGCAGCACTCACCACCTAAACATGAAGTATTTAACCAAGACTGGAAAGGTGGTAACCATAAAAGGAAGTCAAAGGATGGCTCGAATCTGTGAAGTCCGCATCATGGAGGGTATGCCGGAAGAAGGAATGGTTAAAACAGTGGGGTCGGACAAGGAATTCAAGGGAAAACTACCCTCCCACCGGAGCCGGATCAAAGTACAGAAGGCTGTGGAACTTCTAAAGACTCACCAAGAGAGGTACACTTAAAAACTGACCCTTCTAAATTTTTTAAAATAGGGAATGCATTCGGCTATGGAGAGCAAACTCACCTGATGAGATTCCTGGAAAAAAGAAGGACAACTTTCGCCTAGAGTACGGACGACATGCCCGGAATAGACCCAAGTGTTATCCGGCATGACCTACGAGTAGACCCGAAGCACCCAGCCATCCGGCAAAGAAGAAGAATAATAGGAGAAGAAAGGGACCTTGCGGCACGCGCTGAGGTGCAAAAACTGCTTAAAGCCGGATTCATCAGAGAAGTGTCTTATCCCAAGTGGCTGGCCAACGTTGTAATGGTTAAAAAGTCAAATGGCAAATGGAGAATGTGTGTAGATTTCACGGACCTAAATAAAGCATGTCCCAAAGACTTCACCCATTGCCATCAATAGATAATTAGTCGTCTCAACGGCTCAAAGTTCTGTCTTAAGTTTCTTGGACGCATTCTCGGGATACAATCAAATAAGGATGAATGAAGAAGATTCAGAAAAAAACATCCTTTATTACCTCGGCCGGAACCTTTTGCTACAAGGTAATGCCTTTTGGATTAAAAAATGGGAGCAACCTTCCAAAGAATGATAGACAAAGTTTTCAAACAACAATTAGCCCGAAACGTGGAGGCATACGTTGATGATATTGTGGTGAGAAGCAATTCTTGGACACAGCACATGGAAGACCTGAAGGAAACTTTTGACACTCTGGACAGATTCCAAATCAAGCTAAATCCGGAAAAATGTGTATTTGGAGTTACAAAGGGGAAGTTCTTAGGCTTTATCGTCGGGCAAAGAGGGATTGAGGTGGATCCCGAAAAAACCCAGGCAATTCTCGATCTATCTCCACCAATGAACATTAAAGATGTGTAAGCATTAAATGGAAGACTCACGGCCTTAGGGAGATTCTGTTCAAAACTCCAAGAGAAGTCAATCCCATTCTTCAACATTCTAAGAAAAAACAAGAGATTCCAGTGGAGTCAAGAATGTGTAGAAGCCTTTGAAAGGATCAAGGAGATGCTCAGAGAATTACCAAAATTGGGTGTTCCGGCGCCCGGACAAGACTTATACCTCTATCTGTCTGCCACAGATTGGGCAGTGGCGGCCGTGCTAATAAAGGAGGAAGAAAAGAGAGAGATACCAGTATATTACACCGGCAAAATCCTAACCCCAGCGGAAAGTCGGTACACCAACATCGAAAAAATATTGTTTGCATTAGTCGTTGCGTCCCGAAAGCTTCGACCTTATTTTCAGTCACACCGGATATTTGTTAGAACAAATTGGCCTCTAAAGCAGATAGCAAACAACCCGAACGCATCTGGACGAATGGTTAGTTGGACTGTCGAACTCACCCAGTACGAAATTCATTTTCTCCCTCGAACAGCTATAAAAGCACAGGCTTTGGCAGACTTTATAACCGAGACGACCTTTGCCCAACGGCAAAGAGAGCCCGCAAACCCACATGTTATCTTAGTAGATGGAGCTCGATGTAAGACTGGAGCGGGAGCCGGAATAGTGGTCCAAACACCAGATGGAAGAACTCTTAACTTTGCATTCCGGTTGGAATTTGAGGTAACAAATAATGAAGCAGAGTATGAGGCTCTCATACAGGGTTTGGAAATCGCCACTGCCTTAGGGGCAACAGGTTTTTTCTTCTTATAATGAGACTTTAGCTTCCATTCGTGTCCTTATAAACTTGTCACGTACCTCCAAAAGGGGGAGATGGAGCTTACCTCTTTAAATTCCTTGTGCAGAATTGGAAATATACTCAGATTCAATGTTGGTGGCACGACAAAACGACAATATTTACGAGGTTAAAGAGGAGAAACTTGGGAAGTACTTGGCCAAAGTCCAAGAGACAAAGGCGAACTTTCAAAAGTGCGAATTAAGGCATCTTCCCGAGCGGAAAATATAGAGGCCGATGCGTTGGCCAAATTGGCCAGTATGGCCGAAAGAATGCCTAGTAAAGTCTGGATGGAGATAAAGGCAAAATCAAGTTTGGAAGAGGTTTGGGTATGCACCATTGAATCGGGCACATTAGCCAACTCTTGGATGACCCATCATTGAATACATACAAGGCGGAAGTTTGCCACAGGATGAGAAAGAAGCAACAAAGATAAAGTGAAGAGCTGCATCTTTCTTCATAGAGCACGGGCAACTCTACAAGAGATCATTCGCAAGACCAGCGCTTAAGTGTGTCACCATAGAGGAGGGAGCAAGGCTCATGAAGGAACTACACGAAGGAACCTGCGGAAACCACCAGGGGAAAAGGGCAATAGTTCACAAAATCCTAAGGCTGGGATACTATTGGTCGGAAATGAAAGAGCCTTCTAAAGGGTACATACAGAAATGCATAAAATGCCAGGAACACGGGCACAAGATACATAATCCCCCAGCCACACAAAAAGCTATATTATCCCCAGTCCCATTCGCCATGTGGGGGTTAGATATTGTTGGACCTTTCTCGGAAGCATCTCCCGGAAGGTACAGGTTCATCTATGTGGCCATTGATTACTTCACCAAATGGGTAGAAGCCATGCCAACAATATCTATTACAGCGAGAAAGTCGCAGGACTTTATTTGGAAATACGTGGTTTGTAGGTTTGGAATCCTAAAGATAATAGTTACAGATAATGGAGCCCAGGTCAATTGCGGTAGCTTTCGGACATTCTGTGAGGAGTGGAAGATCGATTTGAGGTTCGCATCGGTCGCTCATCCATAAGCAAACGGTCAGGTGGAAAACGCAAATGGACAAATCGTTAAAGCTATAAAAAAGAGGTTGGACAGCAAGAAAGGAGGGTGGGCGGAATTGCTGCCTCAGATCCTTTGGTCCTACAGAACGACCGAAAAAGGGCCAACTGGAGAAAAACCATATAGGTTAACCTATGGTCTGGAAGCAATTGTTCCGGCTGAAATTATAGTCCCATCAGTTAGACGGGAATTCTATGACGAGGAACATAACGGTGAAGGGGTAAAAGACAGCCTGGATTTACTTGAAGAAACTAGGGCCATGGCTCAAGTCAGGATGGAAAGGGATAAGGCAAAGGTGGAAAGATACTTTAACCAAAGAACAAGGGAAGGAAGTTTCATTCCGGGCGAACTGGTCCTTCGGGAGGTAAAGCAGGCAAAGAAGTTAGAGCCCCAATGGGAGGGACCATTTATAATACAACGGCGAACAGGGCAAGCCTCATATCGCCTGAAAAATAGTGAAGGATACGAATTGCCTCACTCTTGGCACGCTGAATGCCTTAAAAAGTTTTATGTATAAAAACATTTTTCACAAGAGCAATAAAATTAGGTATTCTGTTGAAACAAAGTTTTTTGAAATGTACCATTCGGCCAGCGTGCCTACAGGCTATCATTCCTTGAAATATACCATCCGGCCAGTGTGCCTACAGGCTATCATGCCTTGAAATGTACCATCCGGCCAGCATGCCTACAGGCTATCATGCCTTGAAATGTACCATCCGGCCAGCGTGCCTACAGGCTATCATGGCTTGAAATATACCATCCGGCCAGCGTGCCTACAGGCTATCATGCCTTGAAATGTACCATCCGGCCAGCGTGCCTACAGGCTATCATGCCTTGAAATGTACCATCCGGCCAGCGTGCCTACAGGCTATCATGCCTTGAAATGTACCATCCGGCAGCGTGCCTACAGGCTATCATGCCTTGAAATGTACCATCCGGCCAGCGTGCCTACAGGCTATCATGCCTTGAAATGTACCATCGGTCAAGCGTTTGGGCCTACAGGCTATCATGCCTTGAAATGTACCATCCGGCCAGCGTGCCTACAGGCTATCATGCCTTGAAATGTACCATCCGGCCAGCGTGCCTACAGGCTATCATGCCTTGAAATGTACCATCTGGCCAGCGTGCCTACAGGCTATCAACCTTGAAATATACATCCGGCCAGCGTGCCTATAGTGTCTAGAAATTTACTTAAGAATAAAATTGAGCGAGAGTATAAGGACCTTTGGTGTAAATAAAAGGGGCTTATAAAGCATTTGGAAGTCCGGTCGCTCCGGATAAAGCCAAATGAGAGATATATAAAGCCAACTCATGAAGAGTAACTTGAAACAATTAAAAGATACAAAAGTAGTGGTAGGGGCAAAACGCTAAAACATTACCAAAGTAGTAACCCAAAATACAACTATACAAGATCCCTACACTAAGAAATTACTCTTTCTAAAAAGCATCTATTCTTTAGCAGGCTTCTTTGCAGCGGACCCTTCGACCGGGTGAGACACGCTCTCCTCAGAATTAGATTTTCCAACGGCCTGATGAGAGCCGGCAACCCCCTGGCGCATACCACTATCGGGAGGAAGGAAGGAAGCCTGACCAGGCCCGAAGACCGTCTCACCAGGGAGACGACCGAACTTCTCAAAATCTCAAGGAAGTTGCTCTTCTGAGCAACATTGTCAAACTCCAGCTCACTATACAAATCGTCATCCAAAACTTCCCCCTCTTCAGAAAGTACTTGGAGATGGTCTGGCGACAAATATTGGTAATCTTCCGGCTCTGAGAGCCGAAAGCCTTCTTCAAGTGGGCAATGATGGTTCCTTGCTTCTTCAGCTCCTCTTGGGCCGACGGGCGTAGGCTGTATGCTTAGCAACATCTTCCTCGAGCTGTAGACCTGAGCTCGGTAAAGATCACGGTCAGAACCCGCAGCAGAAAGTTCCTCATTCAGCTTGTCAATACAATTGCTGAGTTTCTCAACATGTCTTAGAAAGTTTTCAGAATCTGGTTGAAAAAGGAAAAAGAGCAGGATCGGTAAGAATAAAACATGGGGATAGGAAACGGCCGGAAAGAGACCGATAAACTCACCCTTGGCCGGGACCTTAGCACTCTCGGATTGAAGGAGGGCCATGGCTTCCTCTAAAGCCTTCACCTTTTCCTCCAGAGAAGCCTTCTCGGCCGCAAGAGCAGCTTTACCGGCGGAAAGAGTCGTGTTTTCTTCCATCAGGGACTGCTTCTCTTGATCAAAGGCGGTCCGAGTCTGCTCGTCTAGGGCGTCCCGTTCCTCGGCCAATCTGGTAAGCTCATGAATGAGTTTGGCTTTGTCTTCCACTAAAGCCTCATTCTGTTGGTCAAAGCCTTTTTGTCCATCTCAAGGGACTCGGTCTCTTTCTCAAGGGCAGTCTTCAGGTCCGCAAATAAACCTTATCTGAAGTAAGGGAATCCACCTCCCTTTTGTGAGCAGCTTGTACCTGCCGCAACAAAACTTCCAAGTCAGACAAAGCATGTGGGGGTATCATGACATCCTTTTCGCCGGAAGGCTGACGATGTACCTGTTCTAGGATACTCTCGGTTCGGAGATTCTGGTTTCTCAAAGCAAACATCTCTTCCCGCAAATTCTTCAACTTCAATTCATACTCATCTCGAAGGCAGACACAATCTGGCGAGATGACCGTAACTCTTGTTTAGAGTGTCCGTCCTTTCTTTCACCTTGTGTCAATCTCGTAATTTACGAGATCAATGTAACTATCGTGGGATGAGCGGGTCTGCTCAGCTCAGCTTCAAATTGTTGGCCCGATTTTTCTCGTGTTGCAGATCGATTGGAGGTCCCGGGTTGAACTTCAGCACTTTGGGCCATTGACATAACCTAAAGAAGACAAAACATAAAAAGTTCAGGGAGCACCGAAAGGGTATAGAGGATGGGAGGAAGATTGCACTAACCCAAAAATGCTTGCCACATTAGGTTGAAGACCTCCCCCATGGGAAGGGAGTGACGCATGATAGCATCAGCTCCTCCGCTCCCGGCCCTCAGTTTCTCCTTGGTAGCAGTAACATGGACGGAGGAGCAAAGATCCCGTCCGGATGATCAGACAGCTTTATTGCTTCCTTCCAAGCGTCGGTGTATCGGCAGTGTCCAAAGAAATCTTGCGCAGGGGTTGCCCAAGTAGAACCATCCCTCCTTCTGGGAAGGGCCGGTGAAACTCCCCTGAACAGGAGGGGGTGGAGAGGAGGAAGAGGCAGTAATGTCCTCCCTTTGCTTGCTTCGGAGCTCTGGGTTCTCGGGCACTGGTCGGTATTCTTTCACTTTCTCGTTACTGATTCCTTGGCTCCAGGAGCATCACATGGAACCTCGCTGTCCCCCTCAGCTTCGGAGACCTCCGTTAAGACAGCCTTCGGCTTTGATACAGTTTTCTTCCGGAATCTTTGAGTACCGGAAGCCGGAACAGCAACAGTGGGAGGGCCGGGCCGCAAGCAACCTCGTTGTCAGTAACGGTTATGGGTGCGCCTTGAGAGCCTAAGAAAGAAGGGTCAGCAAAGAATGTACAAAAGGGGAAGGCAAAGTTTCCTTCAATAAAAAAGAGCAATACGTAGGTCAGCCTCTTCCAAGACAGCACCGTGAGCCGGATCGGAAGAAAAATATCCTGCCAAGTCAGGAAACAATTCACAAATAGGAGTTGGATGACCAGACCCCTGCCCTGGGTGAGAGACAGACCAGGCCTGAATCGGGAGTAAGAGGGAGAAAGACGCGACGCCCAGACCCTGGACTCACGTGCCAAGTACCTGGCAAATCACCGCACGATCGGGCTGGGGACTCAGTAATTCTCTTTTTCTTCTGGCCGGATCGATCCTTGTCGTTGTCACCTCTTTGTCTCTTCTTAGAGGAAGAAGCATCCCCAAGGAGTCTTGTGGCCGCATCGACAGCCGCATCAACAGACGCATAATAATCAACTTGCTCGTCACCCATTTTAAAGTTAACAAAATTCCAACTATTGAAGGGCCCCACCTTATCTCCTCTAGAAAAGAAATCTACCAGAGCAACGCAAAATAAGAATACGGTAAAAGGTAAAAGATTTAGGTAAAATGATTAAACAAGACTTACTATGATATTTCTTCAATGAGACCAGGCGCGCCGGAGTAAAAAATTGGGAAACCGTAGGCTGCTTGTTGCTTACCATCTTCAGAATTTTCGAGATGGGCATTTCTTGCGTCGGGGAAGGTGGGCAGCTGAATTGGCCTTTCGGGATCGAGGAGCAGTAAGGAACTCCCAAAAATCGGCCTGGTGGTGGGACAATGACAAACCATCGGGAGTTCCACCCGGAAGACGCTTTCTTGTAATCGAAAAGAGAAAAGCCGGCCTTCGCCTTGATCGTCAGGCTATCAGGATCGTCTCTTGTGGAGTAAAATTGGGCGAACTCGGTTGCTTCCACCCGAATTTTGTTCTCCTCACAAAGCAGAACATAGGCGTGGAGGTAAGAAATTGCCTTTGGGTGTAGGTGAGCAAGCACGCAGCAACGCCGAATTAGGAAACCCAGAACGAATGGGAGAGGGGGCACAGTCAGGTCACGAGAGAAAAAATCCGCATAAACGGCGTATCCAAGCCCAAAATCGTCGTGGGGATGTGAATCGGAAGAAGGAAGATAGATGCGAGTACCCTGTGGGACTTTGACATCCTTTAAGCATGAGAGAAGGGAGGAAGTGTCCAAGGAGGATGAAGAAGGCTCCCGATTGGCAGAAAAGGGGGCGGTAGATTTCAAATAGGAAGGGCGAAACCCCTGGGGCGAAAAGGTACCTTGAATCGCCTCTTTTGTAGGAACAAAATTTGCCACTGCCTTATTTTTCTTCGAGCTAGAGGAGGCCATTGGGGAAGATGAGCAGAGGAAAACAGTGAGACAGGGGAGATGGAGAAGAAGTTCGGAAATGAAGCGTAAGGAGGTAACGGCGAAGTCTGAAGTGGGTAAAGGAGAAAGAATGTGTCAAAGATAAAACCTGGAGTTTTGAAGAAAACGGTTCCCGCTTGGCCAATAAAGATCGATAAAATAAGGACTCTACATCTTCCTGGAAAAGGGACGCTGACATAAAGCGCCTCCGAAAATTCTACATCGAAAAGGCGCGAGGCACGGGCAAGTTTTCTTTCTTTTTAAAAGATAGGGAAAAAAGCAAGGAAAACTTGTGGGACTACTGAGGAAAGAAGAAAGTCAATCCGGAATGTCACAGAGACAGGCAAGGATTTTTCTCAAAAACATATCAAAGAAGGAAAAATTCTACTTTTACATTCAGGGAATCAAAAGTAGAACTTGTGGGACAGATGATGAGGGAAAAGTATAAGAGTAAAGTAAGAAAGACATCCGGTCCCCTGGGACTAGAAGGAATGCCTTAGATATCGTCAGGCCGGAACGCGTTCCGGCCAAATAAGCAGTAAAATATCTCATCTATGTACAAATGCCAGCCTGGCAACCCAAAAGAAGGACAGGCTGGCAACCCCCGATATAACAATGTAAACGCTATAAATAAGAGAACACCCCCCGTAAGTGGGACAGGTTCAACACTTTTGCACAATACATACGTCTTCTCTCTTCATAAAGCTCCCCCCCTGTGTAATTGGTTTAGGATCAGGTACGCAGCTAGATTAACCGAGGAACAGGAGGGAGGGTATATTCTTACCTTTTCACTCGGCTCGTGAGCAAGTACTACAAAAATATTCTTTGTAAGGTTAAGTAGGAGATCTTTCTTTATTTAAAGTATCTATCTAACATTTTGGAAATACCAATTCAAAATCCTTTTGAAAATGCATACAACTCCAAGTCCAACTTATGCTCTTTGCTTCTTTTCCTAGTGCAGTTATTTGTGACCACTTAAAGGGAGCTTCAAGAATCATCCAACCCTGATGTGATCAGCATCAGTGTTGAACTATCCTTTCACCCCAATTTGTGTTCGGCTTCCTTTGATCACATGTAAATCAAGTTCCACCTCCCACTTCATTTTCAAGCATTAAATAATACACTCATTTCCAATTTTCTATCTTTTTTTGTCAATCTAGTCATAATCATTACATCTCCAAAGGATAGAACTCCATCTATCAGCTATCTCCATTCACTTTAATCCAGTTACCTAGGGAATCTTATTCTCACTAGGTTCTATGTCGGTTTCATACCCTTTCATGAATCACTATATTACATATATACATATATTTTATCAAAATACGACACACGGTTTTACATTTATATACAGTCGGGGTTTTTGTTCCCCTAGGAGTTTCTTTTACTCCCTAATACTTGTACTATCACACAACAACTAACTAAGTAGTCACACTTATCACAATGGTATTTCGTATCTTTTGTGCAAAATTACCACAATTAAACCATGAATGAATGCGTATGTTTATGTAATGCACGCACCAATCATCCAAACAAATTATTTTGTGCTATGCACAACAAAGTTCACGTACACTTGTACGGTAAAACACACTAAGCAGTTTTGCGCTCTACCCCCTTAAAAGGGACTACGCCCACGTAATCAACCATTGGATATTGGTTTAAAAAGTTTTACCATCGTGAAGTGTTTTAACTTCCACGCGGTATGTTATACAATGTGTTCTAGTTAAAGGATCTTAACCATATTGGCGGTTTAGTCCCTAACCCTAGAATTCTCATTGGAGTTTATTTAACTCATAACCGGTTTCGGTTGTGGCCTGTGAGGCTTGTAGGCATTAATAATTAGCCATTTATTCGTATTCACAATACATATCCGGTAACTGAAACATGGGTTCACTGGCCTCAGCTGCGCAACTCTAACAACTTAGAGCTTAGTTTGCCCCATTCGTTATTCTTAATGTATTATACACCTCCTATTCAACACCTTTATCTAGGTAATAATGTTTACTCAACCGACGCATGGTATCTCTTACCGTGAGCGAATTCGGTGAGTTACAAATTTTTTATCCACCTCCATGATAACTTACTGTGTATACTGCTATGTATTCTCAATGATTAACTTGATTTCTTCTGACTTACTGTCGGTTGAGATTGAGCTACTACCTAACGTGTAGTGCTCTCTCGGTTATTTTCCACACTTGAGGTATATTCCATACCAATATCTAGTATTACGTGTTATTGCAATCACTTATTGCTAATCATGCCTCCACATTCGGTTCTGTACAAGTATTCTTCCATTGGTGCGACCTTGCATTTCCTATGCCTCGGTTCTTATAGCGTTATAAGTCTTTTGTTGTTCCACCACAATTAACATCTTCCCAACTTCCTAGCTATCTCACTCGATCATTACCGCGCAAGCGCAATACCAAAACACTCAGTCATACATAGTGCAGAGGCGTAAACTCTTGGCAGTAAATCTCTTATGCGATTGTGATAGGAATTCACACTGTGTTTTAAGAGATTTTTATCACATAGTACTGGCTACTGGCTCACTGCCTAGTTTATTTGCTATCACTTACCGTTGTATCTCCACTAGGTCTAACTCATAACACTGCTTATGTGCCATGTCGTCATTTAACAATACTTACATAACGGTCGCTTATTGTGCACCATATTCTTACTTCTTGCACAAAACTAACTTACATGGCATCCACTGTCATATTAGCTTCCGCACATGTACTTTCATTACTTGTATTATGGTTTGTCATTCCTTTGGATAACTACTGGATACACTATTTTTTCAAGTTTTTATGATCCTTGAGCTAACCCTCACTTTGTTACCCTCACTCGAGTTATAAGCCGGCGTTACTCAACTCGGTGCCTCACATTATACACACATGCTTCTAAACTAACTGCTCTCCCGCAATAACAACATAGCCAATCCTTAACATATTTCTTGAACTTGGTTCATATAACTACCGCTCCTGCGGTCTCACAGTATCGAGAGGTATCCCCACTCTTAAAGTAGTGGTTTGTTCTCTGCTCTATTCACTTGTACAACATAAACTTTTGTAATCGATCAAATTTACATAACACATTTTGTTTGTGGCTTATAAGCCTTACTGCCTTGAGCTATGCTCATTGTAGGCTGTTCAGACACATTTACTTCTCTGTACAATGTTACATGGTTTGGAGGTTGTATTGGGCTCCATGACAAGGTCGTTGCGTCACGATTCCTTTCAAGTTGCCTCTTTGGCAACTTAGGATCCTACTGTTAAGTGGGTTCCCTTCGGTGTTTAAACCAAGTAATTGTTTCAACTCTTGTGTTTCAATCTCTACATTTTATTCAACTACAATTGACCCAAACACCCTTCAAGGATTTCTCCTGGGTATCACTAGGTTATGCCATCATATCTGGCTTGCACTTATTGGTGTATCTAGTTAACTACGCCTTTTTGCGTTCCTAGCTGGGTTTACTATCCTTTTCTGTGAAGATCGATACTCCCTGGTAGTCTAAGTAATAATTCCGGGAGTTTCATCCCGTTTATTACACATTAATGTGTCCACATTAGGCATCTGCCTTACCATGTATAGGTTGGGTATTCGTTCAAGCTATCA
>CM041780.1:249593339-249723502 GCA_023374045.1 Limonium bicolor | reverse complement strand
TCTCTAGCCCGTTTGTTTAACTGCGGCTCTTCTCGTCCATCTTTGAGGTAATCTACATCATTGTCCGTAGTACGGAGTTGACTACTTCTCGTGTTCCTAACACTACTTGTCTACATGCATGGGGTACCATACTGATACATTACTACTTACCTGACTAACCTATAAATAAGTCTGTCAGGCCCACATGCTCCTATCGGAGTGCGGTCGTCCCATGTCTCGTTTAGTAAACTGGTAGTGTCCGTCACACGACTATTGTGAAGTATTCTATTGTCAATCTCCCTTTTGATGGATGTCCTTGTTGTAGTTTGATGTTGATTGCTCCGCATTGTTGGTCATCTTGTCGTAGATTCTAATGTTCTAGCAGTATGGTGGTAAGGTGGTTGGAACATTATTCTTGTTCCCTGGACTCATGTCCTTAGTAACATATTAGTGGTAGCACTTGGTTGCTAACCAGTGGAACGTTAAACGTTGGTTCGTCTGAATGGCTGCGATCGGTTTATGTAATATTGGTGCTGAGGTAGCACTGTCAGTTCTCCCATCTCGATCTCCATGAATACATACATAATTATTTCCTCTGGGTTTAATCATTATCATATCTTACCTATGCTTCCCGATACGGCGTAGGGTAGGTTCTCATACTTGGGTATTTATGTGCGTTCCCTCTCTCGTTTAATCGGGTGTATTGTAGATTGCCTGATTGCTTGAGCAACTTGGCCCTTCATCTTCCCAACTATTCTCATTGATGGTACTGCATCCTCAAAGGGGTATGCTATTTCTCATAAGATTAGGTTTGTCCATTAGGACTAAACATTTATCACTATTAGTGATTAACATTACATGCTGGTATATACTCCTGGTATTCAGCTAGTGAGTAATGTCTTGTTTGTTACTTATTGCTTAGTGCTAGTTACTTGTAACTAGCAGTTATTTATATTTCAAGTGCGCGGTTTGGCGCCTGTTAGTAATTCATCATTGTTATTCACATTGCTTACGGTATGTACCGTAGCTCCATTTTTTTCCATTATATTAACTTAGACACTATTACGTTAGTGATATGCCTTGAAAGGTAATTGGAGTCGGTGTTCCCGGTCTCCTGAGTTTATGCCCCTTATTTGTACTTTAAGTACTTGCTTATTTACGCTATTTAGCGTTTGGTTTGTGTTTTCTGTAATATCGATTTAGGTGGTTGTCATAGATTTAACTTACACATTCATTCATCACTGACAGTCGTCACAGTAGTAAGCGACATGTCTTTAACATATATTGATACTTATCATTTTCTTTACATGGCGGGACGCCAATGGCGATAGCCATTCTTCTACTCAGGACTTGTTTCATAATTGGTATGATATTGATAATACATATAGGACTTAATCTTGACGTTGATCACTAATAATTGTACCTAATCATGCATGGCACTCCTTGGTAAAGGTAGTGCTCAGAGTTGGTAATTATTCATGTGTTCAGTGTTGATTCGCGTTCATTGTTGCGAAGGTATTGGTAATGTCCGTATTACGGTAGAATTGTTCTTTTCACTCTTGGTCCATCTGTGGACTGATACGTTTTACCAACTCTCTTGTGTTCATCACAGGTTGACGTATACGTACTTATAGTTAGTGAACTATAAGCTACAATTATTACAAGGTTAAAATGTTATATCGTATGATGAGTATAACACCTATTAAATGTGTGGCAATACTGTAATAGTGGAAAAGTATTAGGAGTTAATGGAATAGGAATTTTGATGCATATGCCTTTCGGCAATAATGTAGTTTTTATCAAAGATATGGATTATAATATTCAATGAGAGAATGAAGTTTATACACCAGGGTTAATATAGAATAGACCTTAGGAATCATAAATATATATCTTGAAATGTGACAAGATATTAAGATAAAGTTCTTAAATATATTGCATAATATAATGCATCGAATCAAGTAATCATCTTACATTAAGATGATGATGAAAATGAGACATATAATATAGGAGAATAAATCATGAGATATGAATGTAAGTGAATAATATAAATACTGCGCATACTATATGGTTGGAAATTGTATGGCAGTGATCGTTATACGATCGTATTCTCTACATAGTTTTATTTGTATGATTTAATATATACAACGTGATCTGTTAATCGCAAGTTTCCTTTATTTAATATTTTGTTGTTGAATTTTGCTAGTTGTTTGTAACTAGGATACTGTAGTGCTGTTTATCCTCACTATAATTAATTTTGGCAACTTGTGAAGAGTTTCAGGAGTCATACGACTCTGGTGTGATCAGCACCAGTGTTGCACTAACCTTTCACCCCAATTTGTGGTTGGTTTTCCTTGATCCCCGGGAATCAGGTTTCACCGTCCACTTCCAATTCAGCCATTGAATGCTTTGATGATTAAATTATGTTATCTTGGCTTTTAGCCTGTGTCATTGCATTCGTTCTCGTTTAGTAGTTATAATTTGTTATGGGCTGGTGTGCCCCCTTTTTTTGCGTTAATCGGACTCATCGGTCCCTTCAGAGGTTGTAGGCCTTGTATCCTAGTGGTTTTTTTGTAACAATTGTAGTTATGTAGTTTATACTAAAGGTGTACAATTGTTTGGTGATTATTGGTAGCCATGGTGTCGTACCATAGGTCTACACAGTTTATAGTATTCGTTTGTACGATAATAGCAGTGGTGGCTGCTGTTGTAATTGTTTGCAGCACTTGCAGTGGCAAGTGCGCGGGGGGTAGGCGAAATTATTAGTGCATTGTTTAAATCAGCGCTTGCGGTGGCAAGCGCACCATGCAAGTAGAGTTGTCGGTTCCCGACTTGTTTGTCTCTCTGTTGCATTGGTTGTTTAAGCACTGTTAGAGTGATTGTTCGTGAATAAGACGGTATTTGGATTTGGGAAATTTTCTTAACCACATTGTCATTAGAATAATCAAGTTCTCCATCACATTAGAATTATAATAGCGTAAACGTTTGGACCTTGTCTCCGTACAGGTACCGCCGCGACAGGGTTCTAGTGTCACTGTATTGTGTGCACACAAGTTTAGGATTGAAGTTTTGTTCATAACAGGACGATACTCTCACGAGGTTCCTCCACATTCTCAGGATAATTTCTTTTTACAGTTTGGTGGTTAAGGGTCTCATTGCGGGCGACGGTCTCGCGGAGTTCATGGTGCTCCCGGTCCGCTTGCCCTGATGTTCTTGGGTGATCCTTTCCACGACGTTGTAGTAGTAGTAACGCTCGCCTCTGGCAGTGCCTATTGATACGGCGCTTGGTCGTCAATGGAGGTATGACATTGAGTTGAGGTTGTATTAATGTTACAGGGGCAGGAATTATTCATTCGCCGCAAAAGTGTTTAGACAGTCTGTTGGGCTGGGTAGCCCTTTTCCCTATATTCGGGGATTTTATTTCTTAGTCGTATTTTACTCGTTGGGTTGTGGCGGGAGGGGTACTGTCGGTGGTAGTTTGTACTGGACTTCCACATGAAGGTGGACTGTCGCCAAAGTACTCATGGCGTTTATGTCTCCTCCTGGCTGAGCTCTCAGCTGGACCTTAACAGGGTAATATTCCCGGGCCTTTACGCCCTTGGCCAGCTTCCTGGCTCACACCACACTGGATATCGGTATCACCGTTCGTCTCCTCAATAACACACCACAATACAATCAACACATTTATGTGCCCCATGGGTTAACACTTGCAGGCCAAAGGCTCTGTCAACACATAATTTCATTAAGACACCGACGATTCGTACCTCGCAAACGTTTCCTAAGTTTCCCCAAATCCTAAGCTCACTGTCCTAACCTAGTATCTCGTCATCAGAGCGGTACTCCGCTCTGATACCACTTTTGTAACACCCCTCATAACAATACGTAATAATCGCTCACGTGAACAGGAATTAAAGACGTCTCACAGCGAAAGAAATTACAATAATATAACTAACATGGGTGTTACTTGCCACCACTCGCCCATACGAGTGATGTAGCAGTACAACATCTTAACAAAATTAAATATAAAAATACAATCCGCGGTGACGACGAGATACCATCTACATTTCTATCTAAGTATCATAAGCACAACTACTGTGAGCATCTAAACATAATCCAAATCAACACGTTCTAATTACCCAATCCCGCACTTCGGCTTCAACGTTTTCAGCAACCTGCATAATGAGTGTAGTATCAGCGATAGACGCTGAGTATGCCGGATCTGGACCCTATTGGTCACTTGTCATTTTTAACCGTCTTGATATTAGATTGATTTCATGCTTTGTCATTTTACAGATATAATAAATACTGTAACAACATGCATGATTGTATAATCACTCATCCTAATCAAACAGTCATATGGATATACACATTACTGTCATACATCATACAATACAATGGTAATGAGAACTCATTCATCGTATGTTCACATCATCACATAGTACATCACTCGGCCCTCCGGGCCTTCACATATCATTAGTTTTAGTTAGCACTGTACAACATTCGGCCCCCCGGACCCTCACATATTATTAGTTTTAGTTAGCACTGTCGGGCGTCAGTTAGGACAACCCGAATATATTCACTTGGACAGTAGTCCCACGTACACACAAGGTGCTCACTGCCCTGATCATCCGAAGACTCTGGGCTCTTCACTTTGCCTTTGTAGAGGCGTCCATTTAGGTGGCCAAGGGCCTGGTGCCAACGGTAGCACACTCCGCCTGTCGATCTATCTAGGCTCGAACAGGATTCACTAGGGTAAAACCCGATACGGGATAACCCAAGAGATCTCTACGCGCGACCAGCAGCCAGTGACTGTCTGGATTAAGGTACATCATCACATTCATTCACACTCCACTGTTAGCTTTGTTAGTTAGATAGTCAGTTATAGTTTTAGTTATGGAGTACATCACTTAATTTGTTGGCTGCCCTCTGGGTCTTACGCATGCCTAGAAATATTCTAGGTAACATTCACGTTCGAGTCAAAGCTCTAGAGACCGACAATGTCGTGTCCCGTTCCTAAGTATTTTACTTAGGTTATAACTACATACTTGTAATACTTAGTGTATTAGGTCAGACAACAGTGGTCACAACACACATTTCGCATATGTAGTTTTATATAAGTCGATCTATAGTCGACGTAGTATTAGTCCCGTGGGACGTTCGTGCATAAATAAATAATGCATTGAACATAACTACACATCACACACATACATCACATACATACATTCACACAAGTTATTTATCAAACAAATCCGAGCCCGAGGAATTCCTCAGGACAACTCGGATCAAATCCCTTTACATACCGTACACCGTTGACTAGATTCGTGCAGTGCTGTCCACTAGAGCTTTCGAGCGCGTACGTCGGGAATGCGATCTAGTAATACACGGAATACTAAGCGTCAATCCACATGACAGCACAATTCGGTATTTCCGAATAACATTTGAAATTCTAGTACCATGTCCCCAGACTTAACATTTGTTACTAAGTTAAAGTACCGTTATTAATATTTCTGACCCCTACTCGTTGTGTGAGTTAATACTCGGTTTACATTAGAGCATGAAACCTTACCGTTATACACTTATGATACTTCACAAGGGTTTTTATTTAAAACCAAGGTCCTATACTAAGCTTAGTATTTTATGTCGTTATATTATAGTGTATAACTTTATTTCTTGGTACTTTTTATTTATGCACGTATCATTAGCATATCAGCTTGCATGAATATAGCCTTAGTCACATATATTATTTGGTGTACATCTTTTCCATAATGTCATATGGTCCGATATTTTAATGTGGCACTAGACTTTATTACAAGTGACTTGGCAACTTAGAATGTATCGAAAATAACATACACATGTGCCACATTTGGCTCCTTATTATATACTTTCATTACTCATAAACTACCACATGTTTTATTATATATTGTAGGTATTTTTTTAATTTCCATAACACCAAAACCTTGTGGTAAAATATAACCCAAGTTCTTTTATACTTGCTTAGTTATCGTTGTACTATATATATATATGAAATATCTCTCAAAATTCTCTTCTTTGGCATTGTATTCTCTCTGCACATCACCACTTCGCCATCACTATTACAGATTATAAGGCTTAGAACTGTATCACAGCTTAACCTCCCCTAAGAACTTACTTATACCGAGGAGTATGGCAACAGAATCTGAAGATCATGTTGATGTCGTCTTCTTTTTTTTTGTTTCTGTTGGGTCTTTAAGTTGGTTTCCAGAACTCCCTATGAATGTATCAACCTAGTTTACTCCTTTAGAAGTATTAAGGTTCACTCTTATTTCAATTCTACCCTCAGTATCCCTCTGTAACAGGTTTATACAAAAGTTATCTATTCAGAAGCAATTGGAAACAGGTGCATTAAGTTTGATAAGTTATTTCTTTTCTGTTTTTGTTTCCCCTTCCTCGTTTTGGCTCCTGCTACACTCTCTCCCCCACTCTACTCAGCTACCCAATTCATGATGTTACTTACGGTTTCATTCCCATCTGTTACAGAGACATAGTTAAACATACTTACTGGGAGGAATCTGAAACAGGAGAGAAAAAGATCAAGCTGAAACAGAACTGATATTACTTCCTTTTTGCTCAGCTCAGTTCGTGACATTGGTTAACCCTCTCAAATGAGTTTATGTCTTAGCTACCTGATTCAATAACTTTGTTTTCCTCTTTAAACAACTCCAACATCTTGCTGTTACTCCTACTGAAAAGATTCACACAGAAACAACATTCATCTGATGGTCTGAATCCACTGAATCGGTACAACTCTTCTGTTTATTATATTTGTGTGAAATCATTGATTCCCTAATCTTTCTATAGACACTTACAGTTTACTAAGATAGGTTAGTAGCATTTGGATTCGTTGGCAACTCACCACAGCCACCCCAATCTTTCTGTATACAGCTATACAGAACTGAAACAGAAATCAAGATTGGCATAATGAAACTGAAGTATTTCTTCTGTCCTCCCTTTCTGTTTTATGATCTATTTTCTGGTTTGTTCATGAGTTAGGTTTTAACTCTCCCTCATTGGTAACTCACGTGGTTACCTGTTTTATCTTGGTTATACCCTTTTACTCACTGCAAATAGTTATACAGAAACACAAGATTCCTGAAACTGCCACTAAAATCATAAACTGGTATGTTCTTACTGTTTTCTCTGTCAGTTTTCTAAACTGACCTACACTCCTATCAACTTCTTACCCACTAGCTATCATCAAGCTTTAACTCCAAACAAAACTCAAGACAGGCCTGTTACAAATACAGAAAGTGCTAGACACTACCTGCTAAGAAAACTGAAACTAAACTCAGTCTGTATCAAAACTGGTGTTTCATTCTTCTTCTGTTTGTCTTTTTGTGATTACTCATTTAACTCCCTTTTCCCTCCGAATTAGTTACCCAATCAGCTAACTGTACACTCTGACTTTACCTCACAACAAATCCTCAATCATTCAGGACATTTCTCAGAAACTCTCCACACAGAAGCTGGCCTATGCTGTTACAGGAAAAACTGAAATGAAAAATGTCTGATTCCCTTTTATCGTGTCCCCTGGTTTCCTGGACTTTTCCCCAGCTTATCACTCTTAATGCAATGTGTTACAGAGTTCTTAGGATACTCAGCTAATCAATCTAGCATCTACCAAGCTTCTGGAAACCAATTACACAGAAGTGTAAATTCTCAGGTTTTAAGTTCTCTCTTACACCAGTTTTCTTTTCTTCTTCTTCTGATCTCAGTCCCAAGATATTAGTTGGTTCTCATCATTACCTAGATGTTTAGTGGTTCCTAGGTTTACAGATGAACTAGGACAACACTGTCGGTGTTACTGAAATCAGAATTCCTAAAACAGAACTAGCCTCTTGCATTTCCCTTTCTCCTTATTTCACGATTTTGCAACAGGTTGGGTTTTTGTTTACCCAGATATCTTACCCTTATTTAGGAGTGTTAGAAGCAGTCTGATTTATTGACCCACATCACGAGCCAGTTATGCAGCAACACAGAAATTCAAAACTAACAGGAACATCAAAACTGAGAACTTACTTCTGTTTCTGGGAATCTTCAGTTTAGTTTTCCTTTCAATTTCCCTGCATACTAACCTAGATAGTTAAGCGTTTGATTGAGTTTTAAGTTTCTAACCTAGACTTTCCTATACGCACATTTCTTCTGCAGTGTAAGTACACACAACTCAACTTCACCGCAGGTTGTAAATTCTATCAGAAACAGAAACCAGCATTTTGTGTTTTCCTCTTCTTGTACCACGGTTGTGTTTTTAATTTCCTCAAGATGTTTTCATCCTCATTTGAGTGCGTTAGAAATGGTTTAGGCTCATTGACACACCACACAACGAATTAGTTGTACAGAACATCAGAAGCAGGCCCGCATTGATATACAAAATGTTTCTGCAGTCTCTTATACAACTAGAAAGTTCAGGAACAGAAAACCTGAGCTGTTTGTTACAGTTTTTCGGTATGCCCACAGATTCCCTTAGTTTGTCTAGCCATCTAGTTAAGTGTTATTTTTTTTTTTTTTGAAGTTTTAGAATCCCGAATCAGACCATAACAACATGGGTTAGCTACTGAAATCACAGCAGAAACAGAAGTTAACAGAGACATTCTTTTCTGTTCTTCAACTGTTAGGTGTGCTGTTTTTTTTTGTCTTATAAACACTCTCACTCTTAGATACTTAGTCAAGTGTTCTAGTAACGTATTTGTCGTGTCAGGTTCATAACAATTCACTCCTCCCCGTAACAATCAGTATACAGAAGCTTATTGTTTTAGGTTTCGAAAGTCTGCAACTGAAACCTAACGGTTTGTCTGGTTACTAGTTATCGCATCAGTGACTACTAGTTCTATATTAACATTCATTTCCCAAACAGCACACAGATAGTAACTTCTTGTTAGTTTAGAAGTTTGCTACCTCACGGTTCTCTTTCTTCTGAGTTGAAACTGAGTTCCCTGGTGGATCCTTGGCACATTCGACACTTCCAGCATCAGTGGTCACGTGACAGCTACTGTAAAAAAGTTACAGAAGTCACACTGGGATAATTCAGAGATAGGATATGAGTTGGACCAATCTGAGATGGATATGTCGTTACCTTGTTTTCTTTTTCCTCTTTACTGTTGGTGTATTACCGACAATGGCACAAAAAGGAAGGTTTGTTTGGTCTAGCCCCCTCACTAAACTGGGTCCTATCGTTGATCTTTTACATGCAGGAAAACAAGAAAGGAAGTTCAAGCTCAGCTGGGAAGGCTACCGGTAATAATGAAGAAGGCAGTGCTCAAGCTTACCGAAGCGGTCAAGGAAGCAGGGTACACACTTGGTCTTTTCTTCCTCCTCCATCTGGGTATACCCCTCAGATCTTTCCACATATAGAGAATAGAGAGTAAAGTTTAGTAGTAGCTGAGGTTGTAACCGAAAGGGAAGAGAGAGTTCTTGTTGGTTTCTTGCCAGTTCTTACCTTGGAAGATCGCCTAGCTTGCTCTCCCTGTCTTCTTCCAGTTCCACCCGAGGTTTCCCCTGTCTTCACCAACTCAGCTCAGTCGTAGAATCCTTAAGCAGCCACCTTGGTAATGGAATGTTGGTTCAGGTGAGGGGAGTCACAAGATGGAGTTGGCTTCCGACTGAAGAGGAACGGTTCTGTGTGGTGTGTCCAGTCGAAGTGCATGTCGAGGGGATTGAGGAGTTGAGTTTTATTTATAAATGAGACGCCCATACTGCAGGATGGGGGAATGTCGGGTTTTAATTCTCGAGTCATGCATTTGTGTGGGGAGGAACTGTACGATAGAATCATTTATCTGTGTCTGTCGGTAGTTGAAGTTTGGAGTAGTATGGGTTTTGAGAAATCGTATACAGAGGAGAATGTCTGGTGCTGTGCGTGTCTTTCCTCATGCCCTTCTTTTCTGTAACTCTAATAGCTAGGATACTAGCTATAATTAGTTGGTATGTATTACCGAATTCGAGCATAGCTCAAGCGGTTAAGTTTCGGGATATGTACGAGAGGTCTCGGTTTGAATCCCGGTTAGAGCACTCGTTGCCTTTTCTTCTCTTTTTGGTTTCAGCCCATTAAGTCTATTTATTGTATATATAAGTGACTATATAAGATGTAGCGTTACTAGTTGTATGTATACACGACTATTTTTATTTGTCGCGTTTTGATTATATGTACAACGTTATAATCTTGTAACGTTATGTACATTTACATTATGTCCGTATGTATATAAGTAGGTAATAATAACTGTTCGTTTGTTCGCAGGTTATTACTTGCTTGATTATTTATACTTCAATATAGCTATTATATATTAAAATAGCGTTTAAGTATTTAGGGGTATTTCACTTGGGCCCAGGTCACCACAAAGGAATAGGGCTTGCACGCTATTCTCTTTGGGCTTCCCACTTTTTTCACACCACTGTTAGTGTGCGTCTACGGTCGGGTCTTTGAATGACCAAACATTGGGCTTGGTAAGGGCACTGCCAGGAAAACGCTTGGGGCTAAGGCCCAGGTATTAAGGGGTGTGGTTAGACGACACCCTCCTCTTTTCCCCCGCTTATTCACATCACCTAAAAGGTGCGAGTCCCTGACAGGGACCTTCAAAAGGTCCCGGGGTGAAATCGGTTTGCGTGGACCCTTGCTCTCATATGAGCAAAGGTGTAGAAAATTAAAGTGCGCACGAAAGTAACAAAAGAGTAACAAAGCCATAAATAAACATTTTCGAGTTAAGCCCTCTTTCTAAATTAACTAGTTAAAATTAAGAATTTTCGTCCCCAGCAGAGTCGCCAGTCTGTGAGCCTTGATTTTAAACCCTACCCTATGTTGATTAAAGCTGATTAGGATCTAACCGGGTTTTAGGTCCACTTATAACCTAAGAAATAACTATGTCATATAACAATAATTATTAAAACCTAAGCTAGCCCACTGGAACCTATTATGTCGCCACCTAATTTTAACCTGGAGTAAATTAGGAAAGGTAGAGTTTGGGTTCAGGGCTTGGTATTCGACTTATTTAGGGTTCAAATTACTTTCATTACCCTTTCTAGGTCGTTTTTTCCTCTACTTGGTTTATTTACGGCTTACTACAGAGTCGTTTTTATCCTAAGTGTGCGCTTCTGTTTTTTTAGCGTTTTTTGACAGAAAATTAAAGTGAAATTAAAAGCACCTAAACTAGGGTTTCGGAGGCAGAATTAGGTCAAATTTTAATTACGTCCGTAGCCACGGACCCTAGTTGAATTAAATGATTTCGAAAACAGAACTAAAATAAAAAACAAACTTGTACAGAAACCCTAGAATTTGAAAATTTGAAAAATATAAAATCCCGCCACCGTCCGTCGGTGTCCGTGGTCACGGACAACCCGTCCGTGGTCCCGGACAATGAGTCCGAGGTCACGGACAACCCACGGATAGTGGGTTTTTTATGGTTCCCGACGGTGTTTTGAGCTCAAATTTTATGGGTGTGTAGCCTGAAAGATTATAAACACGTTAGTAATTGAAAGAACTCAATTTGAAATCAAAATTAGTACGAAACTTAGCAAACAAGTAACAAGGCAGTAGCTAAAACAATTAATGATACAGAAGCGAAAAAGAGTTAGTTTGAACCCAATTTCGAGGCAAGACTGATAATATCGTAGGGAGTTAGGAAAGTGGAATTTCTACCTGTTTTACCTTCGGGTTCACAATGATTCTTCACACCGGGATTCGTCGAGTGCTCCGTTGATGGCAGACCTGAAAGGTTTTCGAACTAAGCTTCTGGTTGTTGGTTTTTCTTGTTGTTCATCACGTTTTGGTGCTGTTTATATGGGGTTTTGATGATTATTGGTGCTTTGGGGATTGGAAAACAGTTTAGATGGTGATTTTGGGGGATTTTCGGTATATGATTCGGGTGGCCGGGTGTTGGAAAACGTGAGAGAGAGAGGGGAGGCTACGCTTTCTGACTTCCTAGGGTTCTTGAGCTTATGAGATTCTTCTTTAATCAAAAGACCTAACCATTTATATAGACTTTCTTAAAGATAAAGAAAATCTAGTAAAAGTAAGATTTTTTGGCACTTTAATTAAATGACTTCCCAAAGGAATTTTGCTGTGAATTTTTAACCACATGTCAAGGATGACAATTATGATTTTTCTGAAGTGGAATCGAATTTTTTAAATGTAACACCCTACCATTAATACATGCTTACTATCCAATCTCCTTACACGTTAGATACACGCAGCGGATACCTACTTACATACATTGGGTGATACAATGCCATTAGCCACCCCATGACTAACAAGGCTACTCCTATTACATACAGCATCGGTCTGATGGACCGGAACCCCGAGTATTACATATCTACCATATATATTTCATACACCAACACACGCTACATGCTTCCATTCGATACAATACTTCAAATACCATACAATATAATCCACATACCGAGTTTACTAAGATCCTTATACAGATACACTACCTCTTCAAAGTTCATACGTACTCACTACAAGGCTACCTACTACCCATTCCTCACAAACTACTTACTCCTAATTACAAGGGTGTGCCTCCGTCTCTTCCTTGACCATAGACTCTTCGGGTACCTGCACACTAAAAAATGTCCCCCGAAGGGGTCAGCTTTCGCCGAGCATGATAACCGCATACCCCGCGTACTAGTGAGGGTACGCCGACCACTTGGTCGAATACATGCGGTTCATTTTCATACAAGCATACATGCATACATGCTCTTACACATAGTACAATAATACTTACACAACATACATACATACAATTCAGTTCATACAAGGGATACAATATAAACCAACCAATACATACTTACCTCTTCTGAATTACACATACACATCTCATGCATAACATACAATATTGTTAGCTTCATTGGTCCACCCGGTTAATCGGGTGGAGATTACTCTTTTACTCGTTACTTCATACATACGCATACATACTCATACATACTTACGGATCCATACTTACTTACTCTTACTCTTACTCAAGTTAAGTCGTCGGGACCTCCGGCCCTGGGGACTACACCGTCCCACCTCCGGGATTTACTTGACTCACTGATCCGGGATGCTACCCATTTAAGGGATTTGGGCCGCGGACCAGTTTAGAGTCAGGAATTGCAGCCAACCTCTTGTGACTCCGCATCCTCACGCGTGGCCGAAGCTATATCGGACTTGTACTCATTCCAATTTACTCACTTAAGTTAGGAGTTAGATAGTTAGGAATTAGCACAAGTCAACATCCAAGCCACAATAATACAATACAAATATACACATACATACGAGGTACAATACATACACAAGTACAATACGAGGTTCGAATACCATTCATCATCATTCATATATTTCATGAATTATACAAACTAGTGCTCAAGACATAAATTTCAAGCACAACATAAGTCAAGCACAGGTAGGTGCAATATAATCCGATTCATGCATTTATCTTATTTAGGTGGTCAAATAAGCACACAAATCGGGGTAACCAGATTAGGATACAGGGCATGAAGAAATCATACCTTCCACCGTTGTACTTGTATCCCTACGTTCCTCCGGTGTTCACAAATCAAGTTCCTATGATATACATGTAATTGAATGATTACTCTAACTATCATGAACTTAATTCGATCACTCTTACATTTCCTAATTCATACTTACTAAGTCTTTGCATTCTTTACACTTATATTTCATGTACTTTCTTTTCATTACTTATCCATGGTTTACTTACGTAGATATACACATATGTATAGGTGGGTATACATATATATATACATACTAGTTATAATCCTATAGTTTTTTTTTTGTAAGTTAGGGCTGTCCGACCCACCGTCCGACCCAAGCCCTGGGTCGGACCATTCCAGTAGGTTTTGGTCCTGTCGTCCAAGCTCCGTCCGACCCACGTCCGACTCACCGTCTGGGTCGGACGAAGTCAGAAACTTCGACATTGTAAAAACTTGCATGTCCGACCCATGTCCGACTCACGGCTCTGGGTCGGACCATTCCAGAAAGTTTGGTTTCCGTTTCTCAAGCCCCGTCCGACCCACGTCCGACTCACCGTCTGGGTCGGACGGAGTCAGAACCTTGCTACAGATTTTATTTTTCTTTCCCAACTTCACCCATTGTTTCCCCAATCGTCCTACATGTAATCTCACATGTTTAAACACTACCTAGGCCCTTCAAATTGCCTTAGTTCATCCACTTTACTTACTTACTAATTCTTACTTGTACCAGTTCTTTTCCATTCTTTACTTACTTCTCATTCTCATTCTAGCTTGTTTATACTCCTAATGACTCTTACTTATGATTACTTAAGTCTTAGCAACTTATACAATTTATACCCAAACAATGCCTTAACTTATAACTCATTAAAATTTCTCTCGGGTGAATTATAGTGTTGGTCCGGGACCTTGTCCAGGTCCTAAGTCCCGGACCAACACAGATCAGAACTCTCGAATTGATTTTTGTTATGGTCCGGGACCTTGTACATGGGGTAAGTCCCGGACCAGGCTTTTTGGAAACTCTCGGATTGATTTTGGATAGTGGTCCGGGACCTTATACCAGAGGTAAGTCCCGGACCGATAACGATTTGTACTCTTGGCTACTTTGGATGGTTGGTCCGGGACCTAATACAAGGCCTAAGTCCCGGACCAACAATGGTCTGTTACGAACTGAGACATTTTTCATGCTCTGTTTCATTGTCTTCTTCCTTTAATTACTTCCTAATGGTTTCTAATGTTAATTTTACATGTTTAACTACTTATCCAAGCATCTAACTCACCTAAATCCCTCACCAAAATCAATTCCCTCAACCTACTGCTATCTCACCATTTCCACTATTTCATTTCTTTTCTTTCTGTTGCAGTTCTACCGAGTTGCTGCTGCTACTTCTGATCCATTTTCATTCTTCTTCTACAAATGCTAACAGCTCCTAAGTGACATAGTTTCTAGGTAAAATTTGCCATAGTTTCCCCTATAATCTTACATTCTCCTCACACTAATTCATCCAAAAATCAAATCGGTTTCAACCTGCATCAGTTTATACATATGCATTGACAGTTTACATGTATATATGCTTCAGTTCACTCACGTTCACAGCAGCAGCTCATTCATTTTGCTTTCTTTGACAGCTTCTAACTCAACAATTCACTAATGCCATCAATACCATTACACTCATTTCCCCTTATATGGCTACGGTAGTTCACATTTGTTAAAGAATATACTTACACACACACACACTGCACAATCTGAACAGAGGTAATTTACCTTGTTCTTGTTTTCCTTTTCTTATCTCTTCTTCTTGGTTTCTTGCTCTCCTTTCCTTCTTTTTTTCTTCTTCTTTCTGTCCTCTTTCCCTCTCCACTGATTTAGCAATACAAGTTCTCTAACACTACAACCCATATATTCACATTTCAATACACCATACTAATACACAATTTAACCCTAGCCATTATGTAAGTTCTAATATAGGTTTTAGGGTTTAGAAATTATATTACCTTCCAAGTGCAAGAGCTGTTTAGGATAGCTCAAGAACAAGACTTCTCACTCTCCCAAGAAGCCAAAATCGGCTATAGCACAAAGAACCAAACAAGGTCTCAGTCTACATTTTCGTTTTGCCTTTGAGGCTAGAAAAAGATGGAGTTTTTACGGATATTTTTACCTCAATAGAATAAGGAGAACAAGGTGGCTCTAATGGTGGTCTTGAAGCTCCAAATGGGGTATACCATAAAAACGAAAGTTCTCCTTTTTTATTTTTGAAAAGAGAGAAATGTTCCTCTTGATGAGAGGAATCCAATGGTGTAGTTTTTGTAATTTTTGGAGAAGGTTCAAGAAGGTTACAAGAGGAGAGAAGTGAATATTTGTGTTGGTTTCTCAAGCCCCCATGGCTGTCGCAGGAAGAAAGAAAGAAGAGGGAAAATTTCAGAGAGTGAGGGAGTGGGTTACGTGAGGAAGAATGAGAATGAGGGAATTGGAGAGAGAGTGTGAGAGTAAATAAAGTAAGGTGTTACTTTATTGTTTTTGTTTGTTTGTGTATTAGAGAGGAGTGTGTGAGGGAGTGTGAGAGGGGGTCCAAATCGGACACACCAGCCCCCATGTGGGTTTTGAATTTCTTTTTACATTATTGGACACATGAGTTTTGGTTATTTATGTCTCTACCCCCGACTTCCCGTTTTTGACAGTTTTTACTAATTTCTCGTTTTATTGATTTTATTGGTTCTAAAGCTTCACTAATATTTATTAATGATTATTTAGTTGACAAAATTGTTACGAGTCTATTTGACCCGCTTAAAGTCACGTTTTCCCGGTTACCTCGAAAAACGCGCTTTAATGTTCGTTAGTGTTTTAATCCATTTTGAGGATCCGTTTTCTTCGGGATTTGTTCCCTCATATTTATTTAGACTTAATTAAGCCTTTAGAATCCTTATAATACGCTAACCGAGGTCTCATACCTCCTATGGTTATTTAACGCTTATTTAGCGTTTTTCGCTTTTAAAGCGTTTCTTTATTTCTTTTGGATTTATTTTCCCTTACAAATACTTCTTAACCATTATTAGGCTCTTAAATACCTATTAGGATAATTTAATCGCCATATTTAAGGTCGGGGTATTTCATTAAATGTTGGAATATTTTAAAATTGAATTTCTCGCCAGATTCAGTCAGAAATTGCTAGAAAATTATTGGAAATTCGAAAAATCAAAATTCCAACGCAATTACGCTTAAAATGTCATCCTCTATCATGGATTGAAATATCAAAGCATTTCAAGCTGATTTGGGAAACTTTTGAAGGAGAGAGAAAGCTTATAGGAGGTCTCAGGAGCCTTAAAATTACGAAAACGCCCCTGACAATGACGAAACTGCACCCCATGCCTTGGAATGCGCCGATCGAGCCGGAATCTCTCACTACTTGATTGAAATGCCCCTCACAACACCAAAACCTCGTAGACCCTAACCATGGGGGTTAAAATTTGGGTATAACACCTCTCTTTATAAGTTAGCCCTTTAGTCAGTGATACAATATCCAATCCTTGAGTTAAGACCATAACAGTTGACCATTAGTTAGGTTCTTGTAATACCTAGAGGTCATCTAGTCTTGTTCCAGTTTAGATGTATAAACTTCCAGTCATAAGACGTTCGCGTAAAATAAAACGCAATGGTGTCGAGCAACACAGTGTACAAGATAATGTACAAAATCACAGATATCACTCTTAACAATTAAACACACAACGTCTGGACCTCAGGAAAATCCTTAGGACATTCAGACCACACAATTAACATACCGTTCACCGTGTAACTTGCTAGCTAGACAGTTCACGCTTTAGTACTTTCTTCCCGTACGCTGTTATATTTACATGCAATACCGGGTAACGTTAATACAACTAGTACTAACTATTACAATACTGTCACTATAGAACTAATATTCGTAGTATACTATTCCCGTTTGTTCTTTATTTCTCCCTGTCATTTAACAGTGGTTCTAGGTAGTTTAGCAAGTCGTTATTTTATGTAGTAACTACATGTGATAATGAATTTTCTACCTTATAGTATATTTCTATTTCTTTAATTATATACTCACAATTGTTTCCACTTATTCTTTATATTATACAATTTGGTTATTTTTATTATAACCACCTTTATTTTATAAACTTTATATTATATTCAAAATATACCAAATTACTTAGTTTTAATTCCTTTCTTTATTAAATTGCAAAACTAACCTTATAATTTCGGTATTTTTATTTTGGACACCTTAACTTTTGTAAATTACTAATTAACCACTTAAACTTTCAGTAATCCCAAATCAAATATTCTAACTTTTATAAATTACTATTTAATCCCATAAACTTTGGGTTTCAACATATACTTTTCCTATAATTACAATTTAACCCCAAAACTTTATATAAGTTACATATTAACTTATAAACTATAGTTTTAATATTTAATTTTCTTAAATAACCGAAATGACCGTTATAATTTTACTAATTATGTTTTCGCCCCATTTTGACTTCGGTTTTACAAATATATTTTTATAAATTACATATTCACCCCAAAACTCTTATAAACTTAATATTTAATGTTATAAATCATTTTAACCCAAGCTTTGGTCAACACTTTGACCAAAGCCTAATTTCATAATTAATACATTAATATACGCAGAAAATCATATATGTCTCGGTTTTACTCAAAACTTTCCATAAATTACAAGATAGCCCCAAAACTTTATAAAATGTTATTTTAACACTTAAACACTTGTTTAAATTCACCAAAATTCATAATATTAATTCCTACCTTATATTATATCATAATTATACAAAATAAATCCTTAAGCTCTCGGCAATTATAATTAGTGCACCAAACTTTTCAAAATTTACATTTTGGCCATAAATTAATAAACTAGTCATTTAAATACTTGTAGCTATTTTTAATATTCCCCAAATTTATAATATAAGCTAATATACTTATATACTTCAAAAATCACCAAATAACCCATTTCATTCTCAGCTTTAATATATATTTACCATATAGTTTCGAAACTTGATTTATATCTTACAATAAGTATATATAAATGTATATAAGTCATATAACACTTCTAAAAATTATGCTAATGACTTGGAATGATTATAAAGTCAAAATAGAACATTTAACTCTAAGATATTTCGCCCTAGTTATGTATGCATCATAATTAATTTTTGTGACACAAATTTATACCTTAAGGTAATAACCTTACCTTGTATGTTATATATTATTTTCTTGATATTATAACCTATAGTTTTCGGCCTTAATTTATCTAAGGATTATACATAATTTTTGTACTAAAGTTTGAAGCTTAAATCAAACTTTGACTTACTATATTTAATTATAGAAACTTACTCCTTAAATCAAGATGATTCTTGTACTTGATTTCCTCTTGAACTCCAAGCTCTTCAAATGCTATTTTGATGAAGAGTATTCGGCCTCAATATGTATATTTTGGAGATCCATGTGTTAGACTTCTAACAAGGATTTATAAGTAAGATTTGGAGTAGTTTTACAAGAGTTTACCTTAGGTATTTACCAAGGAATTTTAGGTACACCTTGGGATGATTGTAGATCCAAGTTTCCTTCATGAAATGATGAAGAGAACATAGGTTTAGAAGCTTATAATTTTTGAACATAGCTTAAGGTATTTACTAGGATTTTCGACATGAAAATATACCTTAACTTGATCTTGTTGTTCCTTGTGTTGTTGTTGAATCAAGGTGACTCCTTGGAGAACTTAAGCTTGGCGAAAACTTGTAGGATTGCTAGGTTGATTCTTGCTTCAAGACTTAGTAGGATTAACTAGGAAAATTACATAGAAATGGTGTTAGAACTTAATACACCATTAATGGAGCTTTGAAGCTCACAAGAATAACTAGCTAAGGAAGAAAGAATAGAGAGGGAATGAGAGGCTTACCAATTCGGTGGAAGGAGGGGAAAATGAGAATAGGTTACCGTATGGTATTAGAAGAAAGGGAAAGGAAGGAATTTCTCTTTTGATAAAACAATGTCAAAATTGTCTAGCTTTTCTTTGTTTATTCATTTGACCTATGGCTCCATAAAATGCTCTCATTATTGCAAACTTTCGGATGCATTGTCAAGGGGATAGGAGACTTTGATTGCCAATTGAAATAAGAGGACAAGAGCAAGGTAGGTAGATGTAATTCTTTAGCATTTTTCTAATTTGAATATCAATACTAACTTATCTTATTCCTTGCAGATTTTCAGCAATTATATGTAGGTACACAATTGATTTTTGCCAATTAAAGACATGAGAACATGCCTAGTTAGGTAGGAATTTTACTTTTATTTTTATAAGGCAATCAAGCCCTCTTTTCTTGCTTGGTTTTGACAGCCATGTGTTGTAGGAGATCCTTTGGTTTTTGTTGTATTAGACATAGGAAACTAGCTTAATTAGGTAGCTGTTTTATTTGACTAATGTTCAGCAATCAAACTTGCTTTTCCTCACATAAAATCGGCAGCCACATGCTATGGGATGGGTTAATTTATTTTCATGTATTATACTAGTAGTAACATGTGCAAAAGTAGATCTAGCTTTATGTATTTTAATTTCATTACTTTGCCTAACTTATTCTCCTTGTTGTTTCCTTGCAGGCATTCGGTAATGGGAGCCTCATTTGACTGAGATTCTCATGATATAATATCATATGGTATATGCAAGGTGAGTCATCATCCATAAGACAATTTTTAAGCTAAAATCTAGTTCAAAAACACCCAAAATGGCGGCCACTATAGGGACCATGTGGGACTGATTTTTAATTTTATTCCTGTCACACTATATTGTATTAAGACCATATTGTAACATTTTATAAGTCCCAACATTTAATTGGTACATTTATATCATGGTAAAAGATGAAAATTTCTAAGGTAAATGCTGATTTTATACTACTTTTTGATCATAAAATCGGCCCTACTCGTGCTATGAGTTTAGCACTGGAATTAATTTATTTAGATGGCCAATTCCTCCCCATTTAATATTATCAACTCGTGGCTCCTCAACAATTTCAAGGTAATAGCGTAGAACGCGTTTTTATGACACCCGAAGGTGCGTTTTTGTGCTTTAAGGATATTCTGGAAAATAAGTAGTCGATATGAGTTCCAAGTGTTTATAAACATTTTTATAGTCCATAATGATATATTAAGGAGTTACATTGAGTTATATGGGGTTATATCAACTCATGACACAATTTCCGGGCTACCGGGACACTCCCGGGGTAAAACAGGAGCGTTAAGAAATTCCCCCGAGCACTTTGTTCATTTTTGAAAATTTAGCTCAAGAATTCTCTTTATAATGATGAATAATGATGTTAGGAACTCTAAGAATGAATTTTATAGGAGTTCGTGCCACTTCGGCACTTCTCCGAGGCATTCCCAGGGGTTTCTGGGGCCCCCATCGGGCACCTTCGAGCACTTTGCGTTTAACTGAGAATTCAGTGTGAGGAATTCATCTTAAATGTTTAATAAAGTGTTATGGTGCATTTAGAATGAAGTGCAATGCTTTATTTCATCTTATAAGGTATTTCCGGGACTTTCGGGCCTTAAGGGAGGTGTGCTGACTCTCCCGGGCATTTTGCATTTCTACTCTGTTCTAGTTGAGGACTTGTGTTTTAAAGGTCATATAATGATCCTTAGTTGACTTAGTATGAGTTTTATAGTTCATATACCTTGGTTAGCTTAAGGTCCGACTTAACGCTCGTTGTTGACCTTAAGGAGTTTCGATGCGTTTTTAACGTCTAAGTGTTTATATATCTTCTTAGGGTTTAATAATCCCCCAAATAATATATATTTCCCATTATTTAATTATTTAAAGGTTAGGGGTATTTCAGTCTACCCCCCTTAAAAGGACTTCGTCCCGAAGTCATAACTTCTACTCATCATTTCTGGGTGTCAATACTATATTGATACCTCTACTTTCCATCAGTAATCTAAGTGTACGCAATTCGTACATACTCATAACCTTTACTCATGACAATAAATGTAGTCATAGCATAAGTAATTTGATAGATACTGTAAAGCAAATAAGTGTGCTTTTATTAACCATCCAAGTGTTACATAGAACACATCAATACCATTCACTTAAGTGTACACATGCGCAACAATCAACACAAACCAAAACCAGTGTAGACTACAAATATGCAAGTCGTATGTGGTGCTCTACCCCCCTTAAAAAGGGTTATGCCCACGTACCCCCACGAGTATACACACACACTACAGAAAGAGTTCTGGATACTTGGCTCGCATGGAGTCCTCTAACTCCCATGTCGCCTCCTCAATGTCGTGGTTTGACCACAGAACCTTGACCATTCTAATGGTCTTGTTCCTGGTCTCCCTAGTCTTCGAGTCTAAAATGCGAACTGGGGTTTCCTCATATTTAAGCGTAGGATCTAGCTTGAGTGTCTCGGGCTCTAAGATATGTGATGGGTGAGGCACATACTGCTTTAGCTCAACAAGTAAATCTAATCTGTAAACTAATGGGCCCACTCGCTCCGTGATAAGGTACGGTCCTACATACTTCGGGCTAAGCTTGCCCTTCTGCCCAAATCTGAAAACTCCCTTCATCGGTGAAACTCTGAGGAAGACTCGATCGCCTACTGCGAACTCGAGATCTCTCCTCCGGACATCAGCATATGACTTCTCTCTGTCCTGGGCTATCTTCATGTTCTTGTGTATCTGTACAATATCCTCTTTTATCTGGTCTAGGTACTCTGGCCCTAAGATGATATTCTCACTGGCCTCGTCGCAACAAAGAGGTGTCCTGCATGGCCTGCCGTACAATGCCTAGAATGGTGGCATCTGAATGAATGCATGATAACTGTTGTTGTACGCAAACTCGATCAAATGTAGTCGATCTATCCAACTTTCCTAGAAGTCTAAGGCACAAGCTCTAAGCATGTCCTCTAATGTCTGAATTGTTCGTTCACTCTGACCATCTGTCTGTGGATGGAAGGCGGTACTTAGCTTCAGCTTCGTACCCAATGCCTCCTAAACTTGCTGCCAAAATCTGGAAACAAATCTGGAATCTCTATCTGACACAATAGACTTAGGTATACCATGGTGTCTAATGATCTCCTTCTGGAAGAGGTCCGCCAGCTTGGGGACTTTCCAAGTGTCCTTCATAGGAATGAACTTTGCTACCTTCGTCAGTCTGTCGACGATGACCCATATCATGTTAACACCTCCTCTAGTCGGTGGAAGACCAACCACGAAATCCATGGATATATCCTCGAACTTCCAATACGGAATGGGCATCGGCTGTACTAAACCATCTAGTCTCCGATGCTCAAACTTCACTTTTTGACAAGTCATACATCTGGCCACAAACTCTGCAACATCCTTCTTCATACCACTCCACCAGAAATGTAATTTCAGATCCTTGTACATCTTGGATGACCCTGGATGTACTGATAAGGAAGAGCAATGAGCTTCCTGTAATATCTTTTCCTTCAAGTCGGGGCTGGACTCTGGTATGCACAAACGACCATTCAGTCTGATTACCCCGTCTTCATTGAGTACAAAATCGTACTTCTGCCTCTCAAAGATACCGTCAGTCAACTGCTGCCTGATAGTCTGCATGAAATACCCCTAAATTAATTTAAATTAAGTTAGGGGATTTCTTTTATTAAATATTAAATTATTATATGGAATTATGAATATTAAATTATTATATGGAATTATGAATATTAAATTATTATATGGAATTGTGAAAGTTATTTAGGGGGTTTCTCCTATTTAACCCTAATTATTATATATTATTATATAGTATTATGAATTTAATAATAAGATTTATAAGTCAAAATCTTGGGAAAATTTCTAAACACTCCAATTATATTATAAAGATTTTAGGAAGTGTTGGAACATTGTTTTGAAACATAAAAGTCAATATAAAATTCTAGAAACCTTAAAGCTTATTAAGCCTTGCTAGAGTTGACTTTTTGAGAATGGTCAAATCAGGCCATGAAACCTATACCAATAAATAGGTTATGGAAAACCATGAAGATCGATAAAAAGAACGTCAAAAACGGATCATCCTAGCCAAAGTTATGATAGATTGAAGTTTAGAGCCAAAATTTTAAGAGATGCCACGTGTCACTCTGTAATGGGTCGCTAACACTTAGCCGATTCTATCCCTTGAATTTCGGTAACGGCTTTCCATACTTTGCCCTAACTTTAGACGGCTATATCTCATTCATCTCTCCATATTTTTCATTGTCGTCTTCTTTGTTGTCTTCTCCTACATTCCCTCTAAACAACTATAACTCATACAAACCCTAATTCATTCTGAATCAACCAGAAAATCGAGTCAAAGTAGCCACCCTGCAAAAACTGAAACTGCAATTCCAGTTTTCTCTTCAAATCAGGTAAATTCGATCACCCATAACTTCTTCGTTACTCATCCAAATTCCATGTTCATTAGCTCGTTTTAAAGAGCTCTAATTCCTCTAAAACTTTCATGTTTATGGCCTAAGCTAATTCCCAACTGTGGAGGGTGATTTTTCGGTATGAGGGGGGTCTAGCTCAATATGGTCTGACTAAAAAGCCTAGATCCTATAAATTGCTATTCTGTGGAGGGTGAAAACCCGTTATTCTGGCATCCCTCAAATACCTACTAAATCGTTCGTCTTTCCCAGAAAGCATAAAAGGGAGTGCAAGTGTGCACTACACCCGCTCTCAATGGGCTCCACGCGGACTTATGCCCTAAGGGCGGAAATTGACTAGAGTCGCCACCTAGTTTGACCTACGATACTATGAAGGAAGGGAAGGAGGGTTCTAAGAACCGTTGGTTGACTCTGAATTTGTTGCCTATGGATATGACTTATCTGGTCAAATCAAAGATTCTATTATGGGTTCGCACTGGGTTACACCCCTTAGAAGTGGCAACGACCACGACTTCGGATTGGTGCCCGAGGAAACCTCGGTCTCCAATTGTCGGGATTACCTTCTTTCAAAACCTTTTTAGAGAGATTCATTTTAAAGCCAAGGATAAGATTAGGACAGGAGGAGAGAAAACGAGTGGATGAGATAAGCTTTTCTGCCAAGCTAGCGCCAAGAAGAATTGATGAATTTGAATGAGTATAGAATGAAAGACTAGGAGTTTGATTTTGAGAGTCAAAGAAGTCGAGGGTTTGTGGGAGTCAGCGAGGATTTTAATGTTTTGAGAGATATGAAGAACACCTTAGAGTGAGAAAAGGGTTTTTTTGTTGGAATGGGGTCGCACCCTAGATGGGCTGCCTACATACTCAACTCCATGTTGAGATCAGACCTTACGAATTTCACGGCTTGAAAGATGGTTGAGTTTTTGAGGTGAGATGGCTGAGTGCAAAAGGGTATTTGATTGATGTGGGGTCGCACCCTGTGTGGGTTGCCTACGTACTCAACTCCCTGTGAGACGCACGAGTCCGTGAGACGTTTGAAACCTTGAGATGTTGAAGTCTGTGAGACGCTTGGGTCTGTGAGACGCTTGGGTCTGTGAGACGCTCAGGTCTATGAGACATTCGAATCATTGGAATGACAAAGTCTGTGGAACGCTCGGGTCTATGAGACATTTGGGATGTTTGTGTAGTGGGAAGTACGGGATGTCAAGGTCTGTGAGACACTCGGGTCTGTGAGACGCTTGAGTCTTGAAATGGTGGAGAAATTGAGATGTTCGAGTCTGTGAGGCGCTCGGGCCTGTGTGACATTAGAAGTTAGAGATGAGTCAAGATTTGGGAGTTGATTTAAGTTTGAGGTGATTTGGAGTTTGAGTGATGATTTGAGTATGTGTGAGGCAATTGGAATTTGGGAGAGATCCCGGGTTTTTCGGATTTGAGATTCTGAAAGGGTTGATGTTTTGGGACATTTCGAATTTACAGTGAGATGATGATGGGCTGAATTGTTTGGAGGAATAATTGTCAAAATTGTCTCCCTTAAAGTTTTTTAAAACCGAAAAATCATTTTTAATGTAAAAGGGCGGATAATCTCGAGGGATTACTGATAAGTGTCTAAATGAGCATGATTTATGGGTGTATTTCATATATTATATCAGCACTTTTCTGCTCATTTCTCACTTATCGTATGCTTTTCCTCTAGTTTATGTTTTATTGTTTATCTCACAAAATTATTGGTTTAACATGAGGAAAACCAAGCTAGGAGCAGAGTACACGAAGAGACGAACGCATAGGCACAGACGGCTCGAAAAACGGAGCCCAAACGAAGAATCTAGAGCCGGTCAAAGTTGGAAGAAAAATAGGTCAATGCATGGGCAACCGCCTATATTAGGCGCGGACGACTCACCCAAGCAACCGCCTGTTAGCCAGGCGGACGTACAGGCGGCCACCAACACGAGCGGACTCACACAAGCAACCGCCTGTTAGCCAGGCGGACCAGCAGGCGGACGTGAGGGAGTAAGTAAGCAACCGCATGTATATGAGGCGGTTGTTCAGGAGGACACCACGCGGACGCGTGTAAAAATTCCAGATCTGAGACGCGCCTGTCTCCTTCTTCCTCGCGTCGTTCTGCAAATGGATTCTGTTATCCATACTACTCCGCCGCACCGCCTACCTTAAATCACTCCAGCTCTCTGTCCCTCTGCAATAAATGAAGCACTCAGACTGCAATCAACTGCAATCAATTAATATGTACGGATCTGCCTCCTCAATCTTCTATATAAACCAACCCATATACTGCAAAAAAAAAAACACCACATACGTCCACAGGCTGAAGAAATCAAACAACACCACACTCCATTCTCTTCCAATTAATTCCTCCCGTAGCACCACAATTCTCCATCTTTTATTACTCACCATTTCACCACATCACGTACGTACTCAAACACTCAAACAGAAGCAGTATTTTACAAAGAGAGAAAAGAGGCGCGTGCAGACCGTTATTCGCAGGCAGTTCCTGAGTAATGATTTCAGTTTCTACTCTGTTTTTATTTCTGTCAATGTCTGAGTAATCTCATAATTGTGATTAGGATGGGTGTTAAACCCAAAAATAACTCAGCGTATTTATAATACCGAGTTTGTTATAAATATTTGTTTTGTCTCTCTATTATTAAATGTGTAAGAACTGATCATTTTTACTCATTTACGGTTTCTCTAATTTCAATGATTTTGTAAAATTAGAGAATAGACACAAAGAGAGACAAACGTTAGCTATTATCCCTTGATTAGCAGATAAAATCCATCGCTGTTATAAAAGAATTCTCACTTAAAGCTAATTAATGATTTTAGACTTTTTCTGATTGGAAGAAGTTTAATGAATTAATTAAGAGCTGTCCTTATCTATGATTTAGAAAGGCCACAAGATAAAATTCTTAACAGACAAATAAGAGCAACTAGGATTATAATTATTATCTGAGTTATAATTGGGCGATGTCACCTTCCTTAGCACATTTACCATCCACTTAATTCACAACTGTTTTTATTATTTCTTTAATCCAACAACAAATCAAGCTTGCCTCCGGCTAAACCCCTTTTACAGTTTTTTTAACTACCTAAACTAGGATAATTGAACAATCTCCTTGTGGATACGACACTTGTTTTACTACTACGAATAGGTACACTTGCCTAATAGTTTGTTATAATTCTATATTAATTATAGTGTAGTTTTATTCCAACAATTACCCTATGTACCCCCTCGAACACGACACTTAATTAATGGTAAGTGCCGAGGCTCGAAAGATGGGGCAATGAATTTATGTCGAAAAATAGGATTTAGAGAGAAACACTATAAATGAGGTGTTCTCGGTCAAACCCTAATAACGTCTCTAACTCCCGGGTTTAAAACATTAAAAGCCGAAAATACTGAGATCGAGTAGAAGGGAGTTAGACGATTCTAAAATCCCTGCTGCAACTAGGAAGGTCATTACTTCCCTAGCACCCCGCCTTGTAAAAATCTAGGCTGCAATTAGGGGAGGTTTGTCACCTTAATGCCCCGCCTAAAGAGATCCAGACTGCGACAAGGGAGATTACGACCCCAGTGCCCCGCCTTGGATTTTTATTTTGGAAGAGAGACAAGCGATGCCTAACTAGGAAGAAAACGTTCTTTGAAGGTGTTAGACATCCCATGTTCCCTGAAAACGGTTTATTTGAATTGAATATTAAGTTTGAAAACTTTTGAAGTTGTTCGGAACTCTCGATAAAGAAACACTGATTTTGAGAAATGTTTTAGGAGAAAACTTTCTGTATACGTGAGAAGAACTTTCTGCATTTGAGAAGAGTTTTCTGTGATGTGAGAAGAGTTTTCCTTTAAAATTCCACAAAATGGTTTCTTCTGAAAGCTTGATGAAGTTTGAATAAAATGGCTGTTTGAAATTCGAGAAAGGAGATTCTTTGGATTTTTGAAAGGAATTTACAAGTTGGGTTTGAAGTGAATGTGTCAAAATTGAATTGAGTTGAGATTGAAAACGAATTGGATTCAAATTGGATTGGGTTTGAATTGAATGAAATTGGGTTGAATTGGATTTGGGTTGAGGTCGAGTTTGAATTGGATTGAGGTTCGAGTTCGGTTTGGATTGAGGTTCAGGCTTGAACTGGATTGAGGTTCGAGTTCGGTTTGGATTGAGGTTCAGGCTTGAACTGGATTGAGGTTCGAGTTGAGTCAAAGTTGGGTCAAGGTCAACATTTTTGGTCAAGGTCAATGTTTTTGGTCAAGGTAAACATTTTTGGTCAAGGTCAACATTTTTGGTCAAGGTCAACATTTTTGGTCAAGGTCAACATTTTTTTTGGGTCAAGGTCAAGGTTTTTGGTCAAAGTCAATGTTTTTGGTCAAGGTTAGACTTTTGTGGGCTTTTGGGCCAAAATGGGCTTGGGCCTCGAAATGGGTTTGGGATGAATTGATTTTTGGGCCCGATTTGGTTTTGGGGCCTAGTTCAAATTTTGAGGCTTATTTGGAATCTGGGCCTGATTAGACCTAGTGGGTTGAATTGGACAATGGAAATTGGGCCTTGGAGTGCCCTTTTTATTTGAACCAATTAAGGTTTGGGCCGGATTGTTGTTTTGGGCCGGATTGAAGATCGGGCCAGAATGAAATTGAATTTGAATTTGTATTTGTATTTGAGTTTATTTTCCTTTTTGGGTAAAGTTTTTTAATGAAATTAAGGGGTGGTTTGGGATAGGCTTTACAAGTGTGGAAGGTATGATTCCCCACAAAGCAAATAGAAATGAGCTAGCTGTGGGGTACCTTCAAAGGCTTAAAAAGATTCTCAAAGTTTAGAGGATATTAGTCCCCACCAAGCAAATAGAAATGAGCTAGTTGTGGGGTATCCACCAAGACTTATCATAAATGGATGACCTAGAAAGCTATCTAGGGTTTAATAAAATGAATGGATAAACGGAGTAATGAATATTACAATAAAACCGAATGTAAAACATGTATGAGTGCAGTACAGAAATGCATCCAAAGCAACTACTACAAACGAATTACATCTTTCACATTTAATTGAAAGAGTTGAGCTATTGATGTGAGGTTTAAACACGTAAATCAGTGCACAGTCATGTTGGAAAAATAAGGTCTCTAAATCAGTAGTAATGGACACGGTGCAAGTTCAACATCCGAAATAGCTCAACTTTCGAACCAAACTCAAAAGCAGATGACATATCAACATTTGGTTGCGGTAAGAAAAAACTAACCAATGGGGATTTTAAACCCCTCAAAAGAGCATCCACATAGCTCATAAAGTCCGGGAGCCCAACTAATAAGCCAAACAAATCCAGTCCCGATTGTCACCATGCCCCATAAACAAACGTCTGTTGCAAGCTCAAACACGCGCAAGGCCTAAAGTCCTTCCAGGCAGCTCGCGTGCGGAGACATCCATTCATGCCCAAACAATATGTATGTACCTCGGTCATAGTCCAGAAATGCAAGTGTAAGCAACAAATTGAATTGAATGAACTTCACTCGGCCCCTTAGATCGAGAGCTTTACGCACCATGAATCAACTAGCAAAACATAGAAAGATGAACATCCAAGGCCAAAGAAACTAATCGAATGAAATTTCAAGTGTTAGACTCGACTTGCTCAGGTAGAGAATGAGAAAACCACCAGGCAATATAAATGGTCAAAGTTAGTAATCAAATACCGAATAATAGAACAGGAAGAACTCCTGCAAAATTCACAAAAAAAACAAGCAAGTTAGAACCTCAAATTTACCGGATAATCAAACGAAATGAATGAGATAACACAAGATAGGAACGGCTCCAGGAGGATATCGATTTCTGATTGAGCCCAAAGAGTGCACGAGCAAAACATAGCAATCACCACCCAAAGTCAGAGATAAAATTCACATCCATTTCGTACGAAGAAAACCCAGATTGAGTTAACCATTGGCGAATGTCTGAGAGTAAACTCCCGTGGACAAACCGTATCAACGAAATGAGCGGGTTAAGTTTTCCGGTAAAATTGAACCAGAAACATGAAGAGCAGAGATGAGGGCAGAAATACGACACGAGCCACCAAAAAATCTCTGGCGAATCCACTTGTTGATCCTCGCCTGAAGTGAAGCAAGGTTTCTAGCGATGACGTGGTATATATGGTGAGTTTGTGAGGAGATTGAAGTGTTATTCGAAAAGGATGGAAAAGAAATCAGTGTCGATTATGGCTTCGATCAGGTTTCTGGACTATGAGCATTTGATTAGTGTTGAGGGAATGTAAGATTAGTGAAAGAGACTGTGGCAGTGAGGGAAAACCTCCGGTATTGTTTATGGGTTTCAAAATTCCCGTGAAGAACTAGTATGAATCTGGTTCTAACCTTCGAGCAAGGAAAGAATTGAATGAGCGTAAAAACTTGACAGAGGAAAATATGGGTGAAGGGTTTATCGGCTAGGGTTGTCCGATTGAGTTTTTGATGAAGATGAAAGATGAAGGAGCGAGGGAAGCCGGTTATGGATCGAGCAAGATGAGGAAAGAAAGATGGGACTGATGCAGCTGATCGGGAGAGTGGGAAATCGATGAGGATGGTGGATGAATTGGAATGAACAAAGTGAGAAGGAGACCTCGTCGTTGGCAAATCCATGGCGAGAGGTTGATCGTGAAGAAGAAGACGTTGCTCATTTTTTTTTGGCAGAAGAAAATCGGGAGGTGAAGACAGAGGAAAAAAATAAGAGACTCATCGGCTACCGTTCACCTCCTGGATTAGGGTTCGGTTACTGTTCTTTTATAAGAGAAATTTAGGGTTTTGGGACAATTAGGTGGGTCGGGTTTGACCCGAAGTCAAAAAAACATACTGTCACGTTTGGCACACTTTGCAAAATAAAAACTGACCTTGCGCTCCCACCCAGGATCGAACCCTGGTCTCTACGCTTCTCTACACCATCACTTACTGCCTATGCTAGGACAGAACTCAACATATCATTGTGAGAAATAAATGTAAAGTCCTCCTCCAAGCTAAAGGGAAAGTAAAAACCATCCCCAGATCATTGCAAGTTTCGAACCCACGGTCTATAGGTTCCCAAGTGAACATTCTAACCAATTTAGCTACGACAGAATTCAGTAAATAAATGAGGGAAATAACACTACTGTTCTAATTTGAATTGGATGAACTTTCAAGAAAAGAAAAAAAAATGCTACTATTTTAAAAGAGAATATACATAAGGTGAGGGAGTTAGTCTAATGGCGTGAAATTACAAAACATAATACATATATATATATAAACAAAACTAAATACCATTTTAATGAATACATAAAATAATGAAATAATACTAATAAAATGGTGGTTAAAATATGGACAAATGTGATAAAATGGAAGTTGAATTATGTATGTACGAGTAGTGGTAAATAAGATAAACATATAACAAGATAGCATGAACCAAAATAAAAACTAATGGGAAGTATATAGTTTGAAAACAGGGGGAAGTTGGAAGTTTATTTTAAAAAGATTGGGTTTTTCAGGAATGTTTAAAAAAAATACTTTAAAAAGTTGTCATAAAAAGATGGTTTCGTTTTGGCACGCACATTGATACGTTTTGACAAAGAAAGGCGACGACCCCTCTTATTGTGTTTCTTATTCTGGAATTTGCTTTATGGGGTGAGAATTTTTGGTGTCTACACCAACCGATTGGAAGAGTAAGGCGTCTAAAGTTTCGGTTTCACCAGCACATAAAATCATACCGAAACTGTAAGGTAAACTCGTGTTTTGCGACTTCAATTTCTTTTTGTGTGGTGCGAGTTAGGTTTAGTTCTTGCTATCAATACGTAGATCTAAGTTTGCTCTTTCCAATGAGCCCTTACTCATAGCCTAACTCGATTTGTACTGCTAGTTATAGATCTTCGAAGTTGGCACCACGAACTGCTCAAAGTTCATATTTTTCCAGTTTTCCCGATTTCGTTTTCGCTCAATTCGCACAACTCCGGTAAGTTTCCGATCAATTGCTCCGTTTTTGTCAAACCTTGTCATGTTTTCGACCTAATCCATGTTCCAATTTAGTCAATTTCGTGTTAGGTTAGCAAATTTGTTAGGATTGTGTTCGAATTCAGTTCGGTACCCAAAATAAACCCTAACACTCGAATTGATTTCGAAACTTGATGTATACTGCATTATAATTGGGGAAACCGGTATCAATAGAACCGAAATTCGATTTCGAATCCATAGAAACAAGAATCACTCGATTTCGTTCTGTAGATTAGGAGATATTGATGATTTAGTACTCGGGTTAGAATTCGAAATCGCTGAAGAACTTGGGTTTCAGGGACCGTCCGATCGGAGTTTAAAGAATTGGACGGTCCAGATTAGATCGTGCTATTAAATAATTATTATAAGTTTATAAAATTCCAGTAAATAGTCCTAACTTGTTGGGTTAATTTAAATATCTTCCCGAATGTATTTTGACTTGAAATTTTAACCATAGATTCCTTATTTAATCTAGTTTATTTTGATGTAAATTAATATGGTTTTGGAGTTTTTAAACGTAAGTTATGATTTTTGCAAGTTACGGGTTTTCTGGAATTATTTGGCTAAATTAAGAAGATATTTTTATGAAATAAAAATTTTATAATATGTCTAAAATGTTATAGTTACTGTATATTAAATTTGGGAATTTTTGGGCAATGGTAAAAGGTTTTAAAAATTGTGTTTGTGAGTTTTTCATAAGAATAACTTATAATATATGGTTTTTGATGTAACCAAAAATTAAAGTATGGTTTGTTAATTAACTTTTAAGCTAGGGAAAATAAGGGAAACTAAATTAACATTTTATAACAGTAAGTTTATAAATGTTTTGGTATTAGCTTTTAAGAGAAGTGAAATTATTTACATATATGTATATATACTTATTTAAGTAGAAACTTATGTAAATCAAGGAATTTAATTATTTTACGTTTTATTTATTATACTATATGGGAGTTAATATTTTTTAATTAAACTAAGGAATATATATATATTTACACCTATATATAAAAAGAAATAAAATAGTAACATATGTTAAAATAAGGAATTTAATTAATCTATATAATGTGGAGGTTAATATACTTAATTGGAACTAAGGAAAATACTTTATTTTATAAAACATATATTGGATATAGATATGTGTAAAAGTTAATATAAATAATTAAAGGCAATAAAACTACATAAAGAATGTCTTGAATGAATCCTAGTATATAATATATATATATATACTAAACATAAATAAAAGAAATAAAATACCTTATAGAAAATATAATATGAAGGAATTAATGAGATAAACTAAACCTCTATATAATACTAATAAAAGAATGTTATATGGGGCGGTATTAAATTATGATTATTAAACTTAAAGAGTTATCTTTGAATTTCTAAGATTTATATAAACCATATTAGAATACATGTGTAATATTATTTGTCAAAGACCATAATGTAAATCTATAATTTGGTTAGGTAATTAATAAGTTGGGACTTAGGAATATTTGTAATTAGATTTTACACAAATAGAACTTACTATATAATTAATGAATAAATGTAATACTTTTACATCTAAATGTTCTTAATATATAAACAATAATAAAATAAATAAAATACTTTTACATCTAAATGTGAGGTGGATTAGTAAGTCTAGATTTAATCATTTCTTAACATTTATGGTATTGGAATATAACTTAATGTTTTAAGATAAAATCATTAAAAGGGTTATGATATAAAACTATATTAAACTATGATTTGGAAATTTATCTAAATAATAATCCTTAAGATTCCTGGCATTAGATAAGCCATATGAAATACATTTATAACATTTATTACCAATACTTAGGATGTGAGTTTACAATTAAGTGAGGTATTTAGTAGTTAGAATTTATAGAAGGTTTATAAATAGGAATTTGATACTTAAAACCTTTGAACCTTTTGTTAGATAAAACTAAGTTACATCAGATATTATATTGATATACTTTACGGTAATGGGAATTAATGATAGGTTATTTGAATATAAAATATGAGAATTTTCATATAATTAACAATTTCGCTTACGAATCAGAATTTAATTCTTTGATACATTCTACTCTATGTAGATATATTGTCCATCCTAAATACAATAAAGGGAATTAATTTATTAAGTTATTCCTTTGAAACCTTAGGCTTTGTAAAATAATTTAAAACGTATTTAAGGCTTAAGTTTATTGAAGTTTAGTACAAAAGGATTATACACAGTCTATAGAGTGTATGTGTGTAAAAATAAAACATTTAGGAGATTAAAGGTAAGTAAGGATACATAAAAGGTTATATTTAAACACCTTATTATATAGGTAATAATTAAGCAAATAATGTACCTTGTGAATACTAAATGTAAGAGTTCGATAAGTCTAAGTTAACTATAATATAGTTGTTTCAATATGAGAGGTAATTCAACATCTTATGGCAAGATTATTAGACAGTTATAATAGGAAGTCATTCTGAACTAAGGATATGATAATTGAGTTTAGTGGCTCAATTAAGTTATAATAAATTGTATCTACAACATTATGATTCCAATATACAAGATGTAGATCTTAATTAAGTTAAGGGAAAGACTTAATCATAATGGGTTGTCTAGTAGATATTGTTTAAATACATAATCTTTACATTGTGAGATAATAGTATAGTATTCTGAGATGAGTCCATCATAGGTCATAATACAATGTTTATTCTAAATTAAGAATAAAGGTATTGAGCTTAAGATTATTATCGAAATTCTTAGATTTAATTATATAACATAAACACATTTATGATATAGAGGTCTCAAAAGGCTTGAATGTGAGGATTGTGGTTAAGTAAGAATAAAGTGGATAGGAGTGGACAATTAGCAAATGTTGATCGAATACATTCCTTGATCTTACCACCTTGGGCTACACAATGTTCTCGGATAACACAAAGATTATACATAAAATTTAAGTGAGGGCTTAAAAGATAATTGAGACTTTGAAATAAGAGTAAGGAGTTTATTTAAGCGTAACATAGGCTACAAGTGATTGATGATAGATTACCTTTAATATTCTTTAGAGTATTGTTGATTGTTTGCGCAAGTTGATTAGAACTGCTACAGCGTTACCCAGGTACAATTTCTTATACTCAGCTTGATGTGTTTTGGACTATATGGAATGTTTTGTATGATTTCTCGTACTCAGCTTGATGTGTTTTGGACTATATGGAATTTTTTGTACGATTTCTCGTACTCGATACTTTTGCTGATGGACTTTATGGAATGTTTTGGAACACCAACTGATCTTGAATGGATTTCAAAATGAGACTGTTGTGTGACTAACTGAGCTTGATGTGACTAACTGAGCCTGTATGTGAAACTTCCTTGGTTATTGGTTCCTCCTATCTAGTTGTTTCACTAGATATTAACTGCCTAGGGTTTACGCTTCTGCACTCTGTAGGACTGAGTGTTTTGGTATTGCTCTTGTGCAGTTAATGAACTAGTGGGGTGACTGGGAATATAGGAAAATATCTGGTAGTGGTAATTCTTCCTTTGGATAATGGGTAATGTTTCAACCATGAGTCGAGTTTGATCAGCCTTATTGGAAATGGATTCTTTCTATTGGATATTAATTGTTGAGGGTTTACGCCTCTGCACTCTATAGGACTGAGTGTTTTGGTATTGCTCTCGTGCAGTTAAAAATCTAATGGGAATATGGGGAAAGTGTTATTCTTGGTATTGAGTATGGATTATTTCTATTAAGTGGTGCACACACTTTTCACCAATGACTGAGAACGGGTCGGTGGCAGCGGAGGTCTGCTATACCTCGTCCATATGGACAACTGACAGCGGAGGTCTGTTTACCTCGTCCTTGTGACAACTGACTGGCGGTGGGGGTCATCTCTCCCAATTGGTTTATTCCACTCTTGAGTATTTTGTCTATGGGATTCATCTTCTGAAATGGTGGAGACATGAACTGTCTACCACGGGTTATGGATATTAATGTCACTCCTAGTCCTTTGTGACTACTTAAGTCTTTCTCTTCTTAACCAGAATTGGTTCTAACATCAACAATGGATGCTTACTAACTATGTGGTGTGACTACTTAAGTGGACGACTTGGTTTGGAAGTTCTCTATCTCTATCTTTGTCTTGTTTTCTTTTCTCTTTAACTTGATTTTTTTGAAGTGCTTTATCTCTGTTTTACTTTTAAGAGTTTGTTTTCATGTTACTGTTTATTTTGAAGAGTTATGTTTTATAAGTTTGTTTTTGGAGAATTGTACCAGTTCCATTCCAGGGAACTGACTCACCCCTCTCGGGGTGGGCTGCTTGGTTTCATCTTGCAGGTACGAATTGATTTACAGGTGGCCACGAAGAGAATGAGCGTTTGGGAAGGGACTAGGTTTTGTGAAGAGTTAATGTGATTAATTTCTATTATGTTTGTGTTAAGTTTTTCTCAAGTTCAGACCGTAGCTTTTGTAGATTGTAAGTTGTAATTGGTGAGGTTTGGTGCCAGGTGTTTGGAACCCGATGGTCTGTAGCACCTTTAGTTTATTTTCCGCTATTGTTTTATTATTATAGGGGAATTACACTGCATGTAATAGTCATTATCCTGAGCACAACGTACCTCCTCGATGAGGCCGTTGTCTCCTGCCATGGCAAATAGGGAATGAGCTCTACGGCTCAGGGCGTCAGCAACTACGTTTGCCTTGCCCTCCTTGTACCTGAGGTCGATGTCGTAGTCCTTCAAAAAATCGACCCATCGCCTCTGCCTCATGTTAAGCTTCTTCTGTGTGAATAGATGTTGAAGGCTCTTATGATCTGAGTAGACTATCACTGTAACTCCATATAAGTAGTGGCACTAGATCTTCAGTGCAAACACTACTGCTCCCAATTCTAAATCATGAGTCGGGTAGTTTTCTTTATATGTCTTCAGCTGTCGTGATGCATAAGCGATAACCTTGCCATTCTGCATAAGTACACACCCTATCCCTGTGCCTGAGGCATCACAATACACTTCAAACCCGTCGTTCCCCTCTGGAATGGTGAGTATGGGTGCCGACGTCAGTAGATCCTTCAGTGTCTGAAAAGAACGCTCGCAATCCTCAGTCCATACAAATGGAGAGTCCTTCTAAATCAGGCTCGTCATTGGTTTCGCCAGTTTGGAGAAGTCTTGAACAAATCTGCGATAGTAACCAGCTAATCCCAAGAAACTACGGATATCTGTCACTGTCTTCGGTCTCGGCCAAGTCTTAACTGCCTCAATCTTCGCAGGGTCTACAGATATACCGTTGGCAGATATCACATGCCCTATAAAAGCTACACTATCTAACCAGAAATCACATTTTAAAAGCTTGGCATACAATTGATTCTCTCTCATGGTCTGTAAGACTTGCCTTAGATGCACCTCGTGCTCGTCCTTAGTCTTAGAATAAACTAGAATGTCATCGATGAACACAACCACTGATGAGTCTAACTGCTCTCTGAACAATCAGTTCATAAGATCCATGAATATAGCTGGGGCGTTCTATAAGCCAAATGGCATAACTGTGAACTCATAGTGCCCATAGCGCGTTCGAAAAGCTGTCTTCTCTATATCTCCATCAGCTATCCATATCTGGTGGTATCCTGATCTCAGATCAATTTTTGAGAAGACTGTAGCACCTCTTAGCTGGTCGAATAGGTCGTCAATCCTTGGTAAAGGGTATTTGTTCTTGACTGTGACTGCGTTAAGCTCCCTGTAGTCAAGGCATAGTCACATGCTACCATCCTTCTTCTTTACAAACAAAACTGGTGCTCCCCATGGTGACGCACTCGGTCTGATAAAACCCTTGTCAAGCAGATCCTCCAACTGAATCTTCAGCTCTTTCATCTCTGCTGGTGCCATTCTGTAGGGTGCTTTAGCAATAGGCCCCGTTCCTGGTATTAAGTCGATGGAGAACTCAACATCCCTCTTGGGTGGCATCCCTGGTAACTCTTCAGGAAATAAATCAGAGAAGTCTGAAACGACTGGTATGTCTGACTGTGTCTGTTCTTCATGCCTCATGTCCTGGCAGATACTAGCTTGAAAGTCGGCTCTCTTGGAGTACTGCGATATGAAACTGTCTTGCCCTTCGGGCTCTTCAGTAGTAATCTATGCTCTGCACAATGTAGTCGACCTTTATATTTCTGTAGCCAATCCATGCCCATGATGATGTCAAATCCTAAATTATCCAGCTCAATCAACTCCGCATGAAAATCGTCATTCATGATGTTAATCTGAACTCCCTTGTGGAGTTTCGTGCACCTCACTCTCTCCATCGTCAGTAATGTGACTAGGAAATCTGTGAGAGGCTCAGGGGTTGTCTCTATCTTCCTTGATAATGTAGAGGATATAAAGGAATGAGACGCTCCTGAATCGAATAGTATCGATGCACTCACGCCATTTACTGTGAAGGTTCCCATGATAACATTCCCCTTATCCTTGGCCTCGGTCTTGTCCAACACATTCAGCACTGCTCCTCCGTTAGACTCGTGGCCTGGGGTTAACAATTCGCAAGATAGTGAGGTCCGGGTGTATGTCTCAAAGGAATTAAAATGTCATTCATTAATCCAATGATTCTAACATACAATCTTAATATTTACATCAATATTTCCTAAACGACAAATTTAACCGTCCGGGTTTCAAATGGGTAGCATTTACTAAGGCTGATGGGGCTGTATTCAACTTAATGCCCTTAATTCCATGGTACACTAATCTGGATTCTCCACCAAATATCAATACATCTTCTGACTTCAAGATAATCTTGCTCGCCTTGTCCATCCTCTTCTGATCACCGTATAGAAACTCAGCATCATCTCCAATGGAGAATGATACAACTGGTATCCCTTTGGTAATTGACTCATATGTCTCATCTCGATCCTGGTGTAATCCAAGTCTTCCCCCTTTCTCATAGAAGTTCGCAATACATACGTCGGCTTTCATGTCTGGAATGGGGTTGGTTTCTAATTGTTGTACAATCCTGACCGCTTCTGTCACCAAAGTTTGAAAAATATCAGGTATCCTAGGAACTCATACTCCATATACCTTTCTCATCTCTCTATACAACCTAGTTTGTGGATACCAATTCTTACCCATACACATCATATACAATTTAAGTTTTGATCCCCTCTCGTATCCTAGAGTGTAAAATCCTCCAAGGCCTATCCCTAAAGTTCTACATTCATTTACAATGGCTATTTGTTCATCTAAGGTTAGATATTGCTTGAGTAAGATCATGCCGGGTTGAAGTACTTGGCACTCTGCCTCTGGATATTCCCGACCTTCGCTCATAGGCTCAGGTGATCTCGGTCTCGTAGGTAAGGGAAAACAAATGTTGAAGTATCCTATTAGGTGAGAGGTTTCCTAAGTTAGGTCTCTCTAAACTTTGATTCACTCTAAACACATACAAGTCTCATCGACTGATAATTGTAAACACACATTCATGCATCATGCTTTTGGTTTAGGTTCTAGGCTTACCAGTATCGCGCTGAGCGCTAGCCTCAGCGCCTGAAGCTCCCACTGAGTATAGTGTGTTTCTTCCTGGAACTATCTCCTTTTTCTTTTGACTTACGGATGAGGATGGCAGTCCTCTCGCTCCTCTAGTGTAGGTGTTATTCTGCGGCGCCTGACCTCCCCTTGGTCCGCCCGTCTCAATAGCTGGGGTCCTCTGTGAGTCTCTAGATCCCTTATACACTCAGCTTGCTGGGTTGGAAAAGCATTCATACTCCCGGTGGCCTTCCTTTTTGCAACAGCGGCACTCCACCTACCTTCCTGAGCAATCCACGCCGGGGTGATCATTTCCACAGCGCTTACAGTAGTAGTGGCGCTGGGTTGGCTTATTGCCCTTAGGTGGTGCCGATCTAAGTGGCTGAGCATTAATAGCTGGGCTGGTCAGACGAGGGACCTGCTCCTTTGTCTTCTGACTCTGGAAGTCCTTCCGCCCCTTCTTCTTATCAAAGAATTTCATGCTAAGGTTTTAGGTTTAGTGACCAATTTCAAGTTAAGGTAGACAACTCATTCTCAATCAAAGGTTTCTTACTTTCCCTTCTTATAGTAACCGCCAGAGGTTGCTCCCCCATCTTCTCCTTCAGAATTCTTCCTTTTCTTTCCTTGGGCCTCTTCCCTGGATTGAAGCATTAGTTCGGTTGCTGATGCGGCGTCATAGCATTCTTGGATAGTAGTGAAACGTATTGCTCCCATGGCGCCCTGGATACGATATTGCAAGCCTCTCTTAAACTTCCGAATCTTTATAGTGTCGGAGTAGTCGACCCCTGGTATGTAATCCAGTAGGCTGATGAACCGTGTGTAGTACTGGTCAACCGTCTGACTCCCCAGGGTCAGGGTCTCGAATTCTTGCCTTTTTCTTCTTCTTCAAGTGTTTGGGGTAGTACTTCTCCCGCAACACTTCCACAAACGCCATCCAATCAAAGTTGGGTGTAGCTCTATGGTGGCCCTCGACAGACCACCACCAAATGTCAGCTGCGTCCTCAGGTTGTACGCTGCTATGTCGACCTTCTAGTCTTCTAGAACTCTAACAGCCTTGAATGCCTTCTGGTGCTCTACTATGAATTTTTCCAGTGTGGCGGGGTCTGGTTCCCCTGAATACGTCGGTACTCTAGCATCTGCAACGCTCTTCAACCAGTTGGTTTCTCTCGGCTGCGGCGGGTGGGGTATGGCTCCCGCAAACTGAGCTCCTAGTTGCTGGGCGAAGGCTACCATGGCCTCTGCTAGGCCTGGTATCTCTGGGACATTTGCCGGTGTCTTGCCACCGCGTCCACTGCTGCCTCCACGTGGTCTACCTCTTGTCGACATCTATAAGATAGTATACTATTATTTGTACTCGGTTGCTACACCGTTTTTACATTCACAATCATAAATATGTAAGAAAGGCTAACTACTAGCAATAAGAAGATGTCCTAAAATTCTCCTGTCGAAGTCACGAATCCTCACGAACGTTTCCCGTATCCCATAATTCCTATGCTCACTGTTCTTGACTCAGTATCTTCTTCATCAGAGTGGAACTCCGCTCTGATACCACTTTTTGTAACACCCCTAATCCTAAACCTATAATAACGTCGTAAGTCATAGCATAATAAAATATAATTCGCAGCGGAAAATAAAACTATCTAACATTGGTGTTACACGCCGTTACTCACCCACGTGAGTAACAAGGCAACCTTACTCCATCCATCAACTTCAACTCCTCACCGCTGTGATGAACAGATACTGAGCACTCTTAATATTACAAACCAAATCCAAACTGAGCAACTAAACCAAATACAACAGCCTCCAAAATACAGTACTTAAATAAACTTAAAAGTGTTTATTGAAAACCCATCAGCTACCCTGTGCCCCGCACTCCGGCTTGTGTCTTCAATCAGTAACCTGAAATGTTTTGCCCATTGAAGGGCTCAGCAAACGATATGCTGGGTATGCTAAATGTAGTCCTAAATCATTGGGATTCCATAAGTCGTTTTAGCCATCTTGATATTAGATTCATTACATGCTATACCGGTTTATAACAATGATAACGATAATAATAACTGTAAATGTTAAATAAACACACAACAGTTCACCTGACAATATCATCTCATAATAATAAACAACAACCAAATAATCAAACACCAATAATCCACAACAGTAACCAAACAAGATACGCGTATTGATTAACTGCACTTGTTAGTTGGCCACATGGCCCTTATCCTTTAAACCAATCACTTAAACTTTCCAATTAAATTCCACCCCAGGCGTCATGTTAGGAAAATCCTTAATAACTTATTAATGGACAGTAGTTGAAATACCCCGTAATTAAAAATAGTGATTAATTAGGCTAATAAGTAATTTAGAAGCTTAATTAAGTATAAATAATCACAAGGGAACAAATCCCGAAGAAAACGGATCCTTAAAACAGATTAAAATCACTAACGAACCTTAAAGCACGTTTTTCGAGGTAACCGGGAAAACGTGACTTTAAGCGGGTCAAATAGACTCGTAACAATTTTGGTCAACTAAATAATCATTAATAAATATTAATGAAGCTTTAGAACCAATAAAATCAATAAAACGAGAGATTAGTAAAAACTGTCAAAAACAGGAAGTTGTGGGGTAGAAACATAAATAACCAAAACTTATGTGTCCACTTTTAAAAATAAAAGTTCAAGGTGTGGGTGTGAGCATTGGGGGTCCAATTTGGTGCCTCTCTCTCTCACTCTCCTCACTTATCTAATATGCTACAAGACAAAAGTAATAAAACAACCCCACCTCACTTTACCACTCTCTCTCCTCCATTTCATTCTCCTCACTCACGTAAGCCCCCTCATTCTCCTCTCTATTTTTCTCCTTCTTGACCGATAACAATGGAGAAAATGAAGAACCACTAAAAACCTCACCTTCTCTCCTCTTGTAACCCCCTCAAATCTCTTCCAAAAATTATAAAAACTACACCATTGTCTTCCTCTCCTCAAGAGCAACATTTCCCTCTTTTCAAAATCCAGAAAGGAGCACTTTCGTTTTCATGGGTAAACCCCATTTGGAGCTTCAAGACCACCACTAGAACCACCTTCTTCTTCTTGTTCTTTTGAGGTAAAAATCTTCTTGAAACTCCATCATTTTTCTAGCCTTAAGGGCAAAACGAAAATCTAGCTAAACCCTTGTTTGGTTCTTTTGTACCCAGCCGATTTTGGCTTGTTTGTGGAGTTGGGAATCTTGTTCTTGAGCCATTTCAAACACCACTTACACCCTTGCAAGGTAATGAGATTTCTAAACCCTAGAACTTACATTAAAACTTGAATAATGTTTAGGGTTAGTTTTAGTATTGAATGTGTGTGTATGTATGGGTTATAATATTAGATTTGTTGAAGTACCAAAACCGGTAGAGAGAGAAGGAAGGAGCAAGAAAGAAGGAGGAAGAAAAACTAAAAGAAAAACAAGGTAAGGATGCTCAATTGTGTAGCCTTGTATATACATGTATGTAACAGATTTTTTTAAGAAGTTAGAATGGGTATTGTAAAATAGTAAGGTATTGATAGTGTAATGTGTAGGAAGAAACAAATGTTTTAAACCCTTAAAAGACATTTTAAAACTTGCTAAAACATGGTTGGGATTGGAATGTTAAGTGCAGGAATTTCTAAGAGTGTGTTAGTGTTGGTAATTGTGTATGGGAGCCTTGTATATGAATGCTATTGAAACAGGTGGATTCGGTAATAAGATGTGGGTATCAACATTGTGGTGAGAGTATAAAATATAGGGGAGGTCATGGCAAAATTTACCTAGGAATAGAACACTTAAGAGATTAGAAACTAGGTGAATGGCATAGGTTGTAACAGATTTTAATAGAGAAAGATAGAGGGTATATTAGGAGAGATAGTTAATGTAGTTGTAATGTATTAGAGGTGTTAGAAATGACATTAGAAGAGGGAGTTATAGAAGGGGAGTGTTAGTATCAAAAACCTGTAGCAAAAATGCATTCAGGAATAAAACAAGGTAAGTGTTGAATAGAAACTTAGAGAATTGTGTATATAAGTTAGTATAGGATTTGTATAATGAATTAAGAAATGAATTAGCACGATTTAGAGTGTTTAAGTAGTACTAAAACATGTTAGGATGTATGTAGGAAGATTGGGAAAACAATGGGTGAAATTGGGAAAAGAAAATAAGGTCTGTAGCAAGGTTCTGCTACCGTCTGACCCAGAGTATGGATCGGACAGTGGGTCGGACGGGGCTTAGGCAACGACAATAAATCTTTCTGGAACGGTCCGACCCAGGGCCGTGAGTCGGACGTGGGTCGGACAGGCAAAAAAAATTCGTGGTCGAAGTTTCTGACTTCATCCGACCCAGAGTCTGGGTCGGACAGTGGGTCGGACGGAGCTTGGACACGGGACCGAAACCTTCTGGAACGGTCCGACCCAGAGGAGTATGGGTTGGACGGAATAGTGCTGGGTCGGACGGGAAGAATTTAAGAGACGAGAATCTACTGGAATGGTCCGACCCAGGGCTTGGGTCGGACGTTGGGTCGGACGACCCATAACTTACAAAAAAAAAAACTGTAAGCCTATAACTAGTATATATATGTATACCCACCTATACATATGTACATATATATGTAAGTGAACCATTGTTAAGTAATTAAAAGTAAGTAAGTAAGTAAAATGTAAGTATAGGAATGTAAAGACTTAGTAAGCATGAGTTAGGAAATGTAAGAGTAATCGAATTAAGTTAATGATAGTTAGATTAATCATTCGATTGTATGTATATCATAGGATTTGATTTGTGACACCGGAGGACGTTCGGAAACACGTACAACGGTGAACGGTATGAATTCCTCATGCCCCGTATGCTATCTTGGTTACTCTGATTTGTGTGTTGTGTGCTAATTGATCACCAAATAAGATAAATGCACGAATCGGAGTTATCATGCTTACATGTGAATATGTAGTGTTGTATATTGTTGTATATTGTCTTTAAATCTTAGTTTGTATAATTCATGAAATGTATGTATGATTATGAATGTGTGTATGTATGATGTATTGCATTGTGACCGAATGTGTTATGCTTGGACTTCTAACTTATTCCTAACAAGCTAACCAATCTAACTTAAATTGGTAATTAAACTGGAATGAGTAGAAGTCTGATATAGTTTCGGCCACGCGTGAGGATGAGGAGACACAAGAGGTTGGATCCGATTCCTGACTCTTAAACTGGTCCGCGGCCCAAATCCCTTAAGTGTTTAGCATCCCGGATTGGTGAGTCAAGTAAATCCCGGTGGTGGGACGGTGTAGTCCCCGGGCCGGAGGTCATACCGACTTAACTTGAGTATAAGTAAGTAAGTAAGAATGAGTAAGTAAAGTAAATGGAAGTAAGTAAGTGAAGTAAGAACAAGTAACATGTAATGAGTAAAAGAGTAATAAGCATTCCGATTAACCCGGATGCGTAACTTGGCTAACATCGTGAAGGTAAGTATTGTATGCATTATTGTATTGATGCCTTGAGTTGTGTAATGAATTGGATATGCATGTATGTTGTATGTAAAGCATGTATGTATGAAATTAATGAATCGCATGTTTAGTGGACGTCAAATAGTCGGCGTGCCCTAGCTAGCACGCGGTATATGTGGAGTTTATGCGCAGCTTTTGCTGAGCCCCTTGGGGCACCGTTTTTACTACACGCAGGTACTCGAGAAGGATGAAGAGGACGAAGAGTTTTATTTTGATTTCTTTTTGGATTGTAAACATTGAATGATGTATGGTGTACTAAGTAGTACACGACTGTAGTTTTTGATTAGCCGGTGTACCATGGGGTACACCTTTTTGGGTACAGAATGGATGATGAATTGGTATAGATGAGTAGCCGGTAGAAACTTATTCTTTTGGTAAACTTGAAAAGTTGTAAGTGAATATACTTTAAATACTCGGTGATCCTGGAATGTAAGAATGCTACCTTTGAATTCAGTAAGCAATGTTTAGTAGCTCGGTATATTATGTTCATCAGACCGTGACTGTACGTAAGGTAAGCCTAGCAATCCGTATGGGCGGTTAGCGGCGTTGTATCACCCGCCGTAGTAGTAGTAGTACTTCCACTACGAACTGATAGGATTAACAGGACGATTAGACGGTAAGCATAGGATTAACGGTAGGGGTGTTACAAAAAGTGGTATCAGAGCGTAGTAACGCTCTGATGTCCATAGTTACTGAGCATAGGGGATTACCGAGTTAGGATTTCAACCATCTTAAGACGGATACTTAGAAACCTAACTAGGAACTACCGTTGTTAACAACGGATACCCTTGACGTTCTTATGAACGATACTTGCTTAAATTCAAGACCTTTGAGTCATATCTTGCAGAGCCTAATGTGGATGTTAATTATTTCGATGTCGGGAAGAGGTCCAGGTCGCCCTAGAGGAGGGGCCAATGACGGACCCGGCACGCAGACGATAGCTGTGATCGTCGCTGCCACGGTAGCACAGATGCTACCACAAGTAATCCAAGCTATGCAACAAAACCAACAAAACCAACAGAACCAAGCGGGACCAATCCCTCCCCCTCCACCCAGAGAAGCGAACTGGGTAAAAGCTGTAGCGGAACTCCGCCCTCCTTGCTTTAGGGGCGAGAGTGATCCGGCTAGCCTATATCTCCGAGATGGAGACAGCGTTTGAAACCCTCGAAGCTCCTGCTGGAGTTCGAGTCAGAGTTTCTGCTTACTACCTGAAAGACGTAGCCATGGATTGGTGGAAACTAATCAAGCAAGAGTATGTCAGCGACCCCACCTTCGATTGGGAATCTTTCGCATCTCTCCTCCGATCCAAGTACTATCCGGAACATGTAAAGACTAAGAAAAGGCTAGAGCTGGATGCCTTGAAGATGACAGACAAGAGTCTGTGGATGAGTACTACAGAACCTTCACTTCTATTCTCCGTCTTTACTGACCTTGGGTACACCGGCCAGGTGTTGGTCGATCGCTTTTATGGCGGTCTGAGCCATCGCCTTCGGTACGGTATGGGCTACACTCGATTTACCTCCCTTCAGGTAAATATCGGTTAACCCTTAGTACCATTTCAATCTCCTTAATTTCCTTGAGATTCCTTGAACTTCTTTATCCTTTCTTAAATGAGAATCCCGGATACCTTTAAACTTCAGGAGTTTATAACACGGCTCTCGCGTTGAGATCACTTGCCAACTACGGGAGAAGAAACCGCGCTGAAGCGCAAGGCTAATAGCAAGAACACAAGTGCCGAGGAGCAGGAGAACCAGGGTAAAAGCTGGAAAAAGAGAAAAGGGAAGTTCTTCATCAACCCAAAAGAACTTCCCAAGTGAGAGCAGTGCCCATGCGAGCAGGGCAAACCAGTTGAGCTCTCAGCTTGGTTCATCTGCACCGGTGGCTGCAAAGCCACTGAGATCACACCCACCTAAGGGTAAACTTCTATTCCTAAATCGTAGTTCTTACAAGTACCATATCTAGTAATCCACGCACACAGGTGCGAACATCTAAACCTAGGTTCTGGCTCCAGCTTAAAACCAAACCTTCAGACGGCCGCACGCCTCGCCCATGTGTGCAGGAAATGCAACAGGACCATCCGGCAAAGACTGTTATGGGAGAGAAATCAAATGCTACAACTGCCAGAAACCAGGACACACGGCCAACAGATGCCCAGAGAACGCCAAGCAGAAAGGGAACTTCCAAAGCTACAAGCAGAGGGAAGGCAAGGAGGTTGCATCTGGCGATGCACCGACCCAGCAACCACCACAGGGACAGGGATCCCGGGGTCCTCAGAGGGGTGCGCCTCAGAGGCAGCCTGTCCTTCATGTTATTGACCGTGACGGGTCCGGTTCGAAGTCCGGCCCAGGTAATTATCTGAACCTTTAATCCTTGAAGTAGCATGACTAAGTAGTAGGGTAACTGTTGAATGAATGCATGATTGAATGAATTGGAATATGTAATGAGCATGAAATGAAGTAGTTGAAACTAGTACTCACCGTAGATAAAATTTATAAACATAGGAAGCTTTAGTATCTGTTACCCGATACCGGTAAACCTGAATCAAGAAGAGACCGACATCACCAACCACTACTACACCAACGAACAGTGTCAGGTCATCCGACCAGGTATGATCTTATTAAGGGGATACCTGACACCCGAAGCGCAAATCTCAATCATCCGACGATGCAACGAACTAGGAACGGGTCAAGGTGGATTTTATACACCCGAATTCCCCGGTGGAGCGAAGATGAAGTTGAAAATGATGTGCTTGGGAAAGGACTGGAATCCTTGTACCAAGGCATACCAAGAGACACGAACACAAGACGGAGCAACGCCACCGACAATACCTCCAAAGTTTCAGACACTTGTCACACAAGCAGTAGAACTTGCACAACAATGCGAATATGATCCGATCCCCGCACTTGAAGCGGACCTTTGTATCGTCAACTTCTATGAGAAAGAAGGACGACTTGGATTACACCAAAACAAGGACGAGACAGCGGAATCTCTTGAAAAAGGAGTGCCCGTAGTGTCTTGGTCCATTGGTGATGACGCCATCTTTATGTATAGCGAGCAGAAGCGTGTGGACCTCGCACAGAAATTGGTATTGAGATCAGGAGATGTCCTAATCATGGGTGGAAACTCCAGGATGATGTATCACGGAATCAACAAGATCAAGTTGAATACGGCACCGCCGGCAATAATCAATGCCACACACATGAAACCAGGACGCCTGAACCTTACCTTTAGAAAGTATTAAATTCATAGTATCATGTAACCTATTAGTAACGTGTATTAGAGACATGGTATGTATGATGGTTGGTTTATCAATAAAGAGCAGTGTTGATTTAATTCCACTTGTGTCCACCATCAATACTTATCCAATTGTGAATTCAATAGGTTGTGGACTCGGTACCGAAGGTATCCTAAGTATCCTCACCGAAGCACAAGCCGGCAGAAGCGGCACCATCTTAACGAGAACATTCCCAGTGAACGGCATTGATGCCAATGTGTTATTCGACTCCGGCGCCTCTCACACTTTCGTATCACCATCTTTTGTGAAGATGTTGAAGCTAGATGCGGAGGAGTTACCGAATTTCATGGTTACTCTCCCATCGAAGGAGCGAGTAAAGTGCGCCAAATACTATCAATCAGCCACCATCGAAATCAAAAACGAAGTGTTTCCCATCTCCTACATCGAGTTTAATGGATTAGGATTCGACTTAATCATCAGAATGAATTGGTTGGAGCGGCACAAGGGTAGAATCCTCTGCGCCGAGCATCGTTTGCTGCTCAAGAGTCCTTCTGGGGTTACCGTATCTTACCGCCAGAGACCGAGAAAGCCTTCGACCACACTCATATCTGCTATGGCCATGTACCGGGAGCTCAAAAAGGGCCACGAAGTATATCTGTGTTATGTACAAGACCTGGAGAGAGATCCAGAGTTCAGTGAAGATGTACCCATCGTATCCGAATTTCCTGATGTATTCCCTAAGGAGCTACCCGACATGCCACCACCGAGAGCAGTGGAATTTGAAATTGATCTTTTGCCAGGTACCGGTCCCAATGCTAGGGCACCATACCGCATGGCACTTGCTGAAATGACGGAGTTGAAAGAGCAGTTACGTGATTTACTTGACAAAGGGTTTATACGCCCGAGCGTATCACCCTGGGGAGCACCGGTCCTCTTTGTGAAGAAGAAGGACGGTAGCCTCTGACTTTGTATTGACTACCGCGAGCTGAATGCGGTCACAGTCAAGAATAAATACCCATTGCCACGCATCGACGACCTATTTGATCAGCTGAAAGGAGCATCAGTCTTCTCCAAGATTGACCTCCGTTCTAGGTATCATCAAATTTCTATCAAAGAGCAAGACATTGAGAAAACGGCATTCCGTACCAGATATGGCCACTACGAATTCACAGTGATGCCATTCGGTTTGTCCAATGCACCAGCTAAATTCATGGACCTCATGAATCGTCTGTTCAGTGAGCAGTTGGACACTTCAGTGGTTGTCTTCATCGACGACATACTGATAAGTGCAAAACATATAGACTTATTAGGGTTTAATCACCTTATAATTTGTAGCATTATTAGTAATGTTTTTCACTTATCTAGGGTTTTTCCTATAATTATGTTGTTATATTAACTGATGTATTACATGTGTTAAAATGTAGGAAAAATGCCAAATAAACAGATATATTAAAAGGGATTACACGAGCTCACGCGAGAAGCACGCTTTTGGGCGTGTCTGCCTCTGTGACCGCCTGACTATAGGCGGACGAGGTATAGAGGCGACCTCCTGACTATAGGCGGACAAGGTATAGAGGCGACCGCCTGACTTTAGGCGGACAAGGTAGAGGGCAACCGCCCCATTTTAGGCGGACGAGACAGAGAGGAAACCGCCCCATATTGGGCGGTTGAGATACAGAGGAGACCGCCCAAGAACCGCCCTTAAATGTGTGGACAAACATGCGGACATATGTAAATATCAGATCTGGAACGGGTTATCTTCTTGCCGACTCGCTCTGCAACTTGATTCCGCCATTATCCTTTAGCAGTCGGCGCCTACCTGAAATCACTCACGCGTTTGTCCCTGTCCCCTGCAATCAATGAGCTGCAATCAATGAGGAGCTGCAATCAATGGGCAACGTACGAGCTGCAACTCTGCCTCTACTCCTTCCTCTATAAATACAACGCTCAATTCACCTTCTCCAGTGTCCTTCCAGAGGTTCCGTCCGTGGTTCCTCCTGGAGTTCCAATTCACACCATCATTCCATCTTCGTACCACTTCACTTTCACTCACTCGTTCATTTCATTTCTAATCTCCCGCTTCTTCATTTGTTTTCTTTTCATCTCATTAATCTCACCTCTAGTCTTACGTATTTAAATAGAAGACCAAACTATTTAATATGTTAGGCTAGAGTACGTATACTCTGGGAATAATTATTATGTATCTGTATTAATTATGCAATATGTTTTACTGGTTTTAATTTTAATGAAGTTTGTTACGCTTAAAGGTTTCCTCGCATCTTTTTAATAAATGTCATGAGTTTATTAAATTGCTTTACTAAGTCTATTTTGATCAGACCAGGTGATAAATAGATAGGTTAATTAAGTCGTAAATTTGGAGAAAGCTTATTATGATTTAATAAGTTAGTATTTTCAGATGCAAGAATAAAATCCTCATACTCCTCTGCCGTCCACCAGTGGGTGCTTGAGTTTTCATCGGACCTTGCACAACTGGAACGAGTTCTTATGAGGCTATGATTTAGTCCTTAAGAATAAAAACAGGATCTTGCCAAACAATTATAATTAAACCAGTAGACCTAGCATGAAAGAGCAGATAATATTAATCTGAACCGGAGTCCTGTTTAGTTTATCTGTTAACTTAGTTTATTTAATCTTTCCTTTTTATTTATAATACAAGTCAATTAATCCCCCCTTTTTGTGACACGCTTAGGTACTATTATATGCACATTAGTCCCACGGTTCGACATCCGGTCGCTTACATTTTTACTATACTACCACGACCGGGATTTTGTTTGCAGCCCGACGTTTATTTTGAGTTTTAATTTCTTTTCTTTTATGTTATTTTTACACCAATTTAACCACTCACTTTACAACGTCTGCACATACTGGTATACTCCAAATCAGCAGAGGAACATGAAACTCATTTGAGGAAAGTGCTTGAGACACTGCGCGAGAACCAGCTGTATGCGAAGTTCTCCAAATGCAAATTCTGGCTAGATCAGGTATCATTCCTCGATCATGTCATCTCGAGCGCAGGTATCTCGGTTGACCCTTCAAAGATAGAAGTCGTACGATCATGGCCTAGACCTAAGACTGTTACCGACATTCGGAGCTTTCTTGGTCTAGCCGGTTACTACCGGAGATTCATAAAGGACTTCTCGAAAGTCGCTAAGCCCATGACTACATTGATGAAGAAAGATGCACCGTTTGTATGGACAGACGAGTGCGAGTTATCATTTCAGAGACTAAAATACTCATTGACCTCAGCGCCCATCCTTACTCTTCCAGAGGGCACAGAGGGATTTGAGGTATATTGTGATGCATCAGGCAAAGGAATGGGATGCATACTCATGCAGCATGACAAGGTTGTAGCTTATGCCTCCCGCCAGCTGAAAAAGCATGAGGAGTGTTACCCGACACACGATCTAGAGTTAGGAGCCATTGTCTTCGCCTTGAAGATATGGCGACACTATCTCCATGGGGTAAGCATCACCATCTACTCTGACCACAAGAGCTTACAGTATGTATTCACACAGAAAGAATTGAATTTGAGACAGAGAAGGTGGATGGAGTTTCTCTCAGACTATGACATCAATCTACAGTATAAGGAAGGGAAGGCAAACATTGTAGCCGACGCCCTGAGCCGTCGAGCACACTCGCTCCATTCGCTACTCGTTTCTTCTAGCTTGGTTGACGAGGTGCGAGACGCTCAGTTGAGCGACCCTTACCTAACCGAAATCAGACAAAAGATTGAGAATGGTACATTTGAGAAGAAAAAGTATGATTTAAAGCTACATGAAGATGGTTTGATTCGGTTGAATGGCAGGCTATGCGTCCCCCGAAGCAATGCTGAGCTAAGGGATCGCATTCTGCGAGAGTCACACAGTTCCACATTATCAGTCCATCCAGGAGCCTCCAAGATGTACAAAGACATGAAGAGGTACTTCTGGTGGTCTGGAATGAAATCAGATGTGACAGAATTTGTATTGAGATGCTTAACATGCCAAAAGGTGAAATTTGAACATCGTAGACCGGGCGGAATGGTACAATCAATGCCAGTTCTAGAGTGGAAATTTCATGATATCTCCATGGATTTTGTTGTAGGACTCCCACCTGCCAGGAGAGGACTCAACATGATCTGGGTTGTAGTCGACCGCCTTACCAAGGTTGCCAGATTCATACCGATGAAGGACACCTGGAAGGTAGTGAAGCTCGTAGAACTATTCGACAAGGAGATTATCAGACATCACGGAGTCCCGAAGGCCATAGTATCTGACCGCGACACCAGATTTCTTTCGAGATACTGGAGAGCTACACGGGAAGCGTTGGGTACGGAATTGAAGTTGAGTACCGCCTTCCATCCTCAGACCGATGGTCAAACAGAAAGGACCATCCAGACACTGGAGGACATGCTTCGGGCATGTGCCTTAGACTTTCAGGGGAGTTGGTTAGACAAGCTTCATCTTATCGAATTTTCATACAATAATAGCTATCATGCCTCGATTAAGATGTCACCTTTCCAAGCTCTATACGGTAGACCCTGCCGTACACCCTTGTGTTGGGATGAGTCAAGCGAAGCGGTCATCATAGGACCGGAGTACCTAGAACAAGTCCAAGCGGAAGTGCAACAAATCCGAGCCAATATGAAGGCAGCCCAAGATAGACAGAAATCCTATGCGGATGTGAGACGACGCGACCTTGAGTTCGCCGTGGGTGACCAAGTGTTCTTGCGAGTTTCACCTATGAAGGGCGTATTCCGTTTTGGTCAGAAGGGCAAGCTTAGCCCAAAGTTTGTAGGGTCGTACACTATTACCGAAAGAGTTGGATCCGTAGCCTACAGGTTAGCACTGCCTGAGGACTTGGGGCGTGTTTATGATGTATTTCATGTGTCACAACTCAAGAAGTATATTGCTGATCCTTCTCATGTCTTGGAGCCCGAGAGATTATCCATTGAGCCGACCATGAGATATGTTGAAACCCCAGTGAGAATCCTTGATAGGAAGACCAAAGACACTCGCCATAAGTCTATACGAATGGTGAAGGTCCTATGGTCAAACCATGATGTCGAAGAAGCGACATGGGAGTTGGAAGATGCCATGAAGGCTAAGTACCCACAGTTGTTCATAGACTAGAGAGTCTAGCATTTAATAATACGGGTACGGGTCGTACCCCTTTTAAGGGGGGTAGAGCCCTTTTGCTTTTGCATTGCTTCGGGGTAAGCATTGCATAGTGTGTAGGTATTGTAATAGACTTTTGTATGACACATGTAGTGCAAGTGAATTTGGTATGTGTATGTATGTATGGGTAATGTGTAGTGCATGGATGTGTATGTGTAACGTGTAATGTATCTATGTAATGTATTGGTGTAATGTGGATTGTAAATTGCATGGTGTATGCGAATTCGTATTGTGTGTGAATCGTGTATGCTTGCAGTGTGAAAGGAAGTAAACACCTCATAGGTGGTAGTAAGATGCATTATGGAAATTGGTTGCATAATGAGTAGAATTATAAACTATTAACCTTCAGCAACTTTGAGGGCAAAATTTCTTAAGGGGGGTAGATTGAATTACCCCGTAATTAAAAATAGTGATTAATTAGGCTAATAAGTAATTTAGAAGCTTAATTAAGTATAAATAATCACAAGGGAACAAATCCCGAAGAAAACGGATCCTTAAAACGGATTAAAATCACTAACGAACCTTAAAGCACGTTTTTCGAGGTAACCGGGAAAACGTGACTTTAAGCGGGTCAAATAGACTCGTAACAATTTTGGTCAACTAAATAATCATTAATAAATATTAATGAAGCTTTAGAACCAATAAAATCAATAAAACGAGAGATTAGTAAAAACTGTCAAAAACAGGAAGTTGTGGGGTAGAAACATAAATAACCAAAACTTATGTGTCCACTTTTAAAAATAAAAGTTCAAAGTGTGGGTGTGGATGTGAGCAGTGGGGGTCTGATTTGGTGCCTCTCTCTCTCACTCTCCTCACTTATCTAATATGCTACAAGACAAAAGTAATAAAACAACCCCACCTCACTTTACCACTCTCTCTCCTCCATTTCATTCTCCTCACTCACGTAAGCCCCCTCCTTCTCCTCTCTATTTTTTTCCTTCTTGACCGATAACAATGGAGAAAAACTAGAAGAAAAACAAGGTAAGGATGCTCAATTGTGTAGCCTTGTATATACATGTATGTAACAAATTTTTTTTAGAAGTTAGAATGGGTACTGTAAAATAGTAAGATATTGATAGTGTAATGTGTAGGAAGAAACAAATGTTTTAAACCCTTAAAAGACATTTTAAAACTTGTTAAAACATGGTTGGGATTGGAATGTTAAGTGCAGGAATTTATAAGAGTGTGGTAGTGTTGGTAATTGTGTATGGGAGCCTTGTATATGAATGCTATTGAAACAGGTGGATTGGGTAATAAGATGTGGGTATCAACATAGTGGTGAGAGTATAAAATATAGGGGAGGTCATGGCAAAATTTACCTAGGAATAGAACACTTAAGAGATTAGAAACTAGGTGAATGGCATAGGTTGTAACAGATTTTAATAGAGAAAGATAGAGGGTATATTAGGAGAGATAGTTAATGTAGTTGTAATGTATTAGAGGTGTTAGAAATGACATTAGAAGAGGGAGTTATAGAAGGGGAGTGTTAGTATCAAAAATCTGTAGCAAAAATGCATTAAGGAAGAAAACAAGGTAAGTGTTGAATAGAAACTTAGAGAATTGGTATATAAGTTAGTATAGGATTTGTATAATGAATTAAGAAATGAATTAGCATGATTTAGAGTGTTTAAGTAGTACTAAAACATGTTAGGATGTATGTAGGAAGATTGGGAAAACAATGGGTGAAATTGGGAAAAGAAAATAAGGTCTATAGCAAGGTTCTGCTACCGTCCGACCCAGAGTATGGATCGGAGAGTGGGTCGGACGGGGCTTAGGCAACGACAATAAATCTTTCTGGAACGGTCCGACCCAGGGCCGTGAGTCGGACGTGGGTTGGAAAGGCAAAAAAAATTCGTGGTCGAAGTTTCTAACTTCGTCTGACCTAGAGTCTGGGTCGGACAGTGGGTCGGACGGAGCATGGACACGGGACCGAAACTTTCTGGAACGGTCCGACCCAGAGGAGTATGGGTCGGACGGAATAGTGCTGGGTCGGACGGGAAGAATTTCAGAGATGAGAATCTACTGGAATGGTCCGACCCAGGGCTTGGGTCGGACGTTGGGTCGGACGACCCATAACTTACAAAAAAAAAACTGTAAGCTTATAACTAGTATATATATATATGTATACCCACCTATACATATGTACATATATATGTAAGTGAACCATTGTTAAGTAATTAAAAGTAAGTAAGTAAAATGTAAGTATAGGAATGTAAAGACTTAGTAAGCATGAGTTAGGAAACGTAAGAGTAATCGAATTAAGTTAATGATAGTTAGCTTAATCATTCGATTGTATGTATATCATAGGATTTGATTTGTGACACCGGAGGACGTTCGGAAACACGTACAACGGTGAACGGTATGAATTCCTCATGCCCCGTATGCTATCTTGGTTACTCTGATTTGTGTGTTGTGTGCTAATTGATCACCAAATAAGATAAATGCACGAATCGGAGTTATCATGCTTACATGTGAATATGTAGTGTTGTATATTGTTGTATATTGTCTTTAAATCTTAGTTTGTATAATTCATGAAATGTATGTATGATTATGAATGTGTGTATGTATGATGTATTGCATTGTGACCAAATGTGTTATGCTTGGACTTCTAACTTATTCCTAACAAGCTAACCAATCTAACTTAAATTGGTAATTAAACTGGAATGAGTAGAAGTCCGATATAGTTTCGGCCACGCGTGAGGATGAGGAGACACAAGAGGTTGGATCCGATTCCTGACTCTTAAACTGGTCCGCGGCCCAAATCCCTTAAGTGGGTAACATCCCGGATTGGTGAGTCAAGTAAATCCAGGTGGTGGGACGGTGTAGTCCCCGGGCCGGAGGTCATACCGACTTAACTTGAGTATAAGTAAGTAAGTAAGAATGAGTAAGTAAAGTAAATGGAAGTAAGTAAGTGAAGTAAGAACAAGTAACATGTAATGAGTAAAAGAGTAATAAGCATTCCGATTAACCCGGATGCGTAACTTGGCTAACATCGTGAAGGTAAGTATTGTATGCACTATTGTATTGATGCCTTGAGTTGTGTAATGAATTGGATATGCATGTATGTTGTATGTAAAGCATGTATGTATGAAATTAATGAATCGCATGTTTAGTGGACGTCAAATAGTCGGCGTGCCCTAGCTAGCACGCGGTATATGCGGAGTTTATGTGCAGCTTTTGCTAAGCCCCTTGGGGCACCGTTTTTACTACACGCATGTACTCGAGAAGGATGAAGAGGACGAAGAGTTTTATTTTGATTTCTTTTTGGATTGTAAACATTGAATGATGAATGGTGTACTAAGTAGTACATGGCTGTAGTTTTTGATTAGCCGGTGTACCATGGGGTACACCTTTTTGGGTACAAAATGGATGATGAATTGGTATAGATGAGTAGCCGGTAGAAACTCATTCTTTTGGTAAACTTGAAAAGTTTTAATTGAATATACTTTAAATACTCGGTGATCCAGGAATGTAAGAATGCTACCTTTGAATTCAGTAAGCAATGTTTAGTAGCTCGGTATATTATGTTCATCAGACCGTGATTGTACGTAAGGTAAGCCTAGCTAGCCGTATGGGCGGTTAGCGGCGTTGTATCACCCGCCGTAGTAGTAGGATTAACGGTAGGGGTGTTACAGTAGTCCCCTGGGTTCCAAAGGAACCATTACCAGCTGACCTTATGGCCCTAGATAATTTATTTGACCGATTCGGTCTAAACTTGTGCACCAACAGCAGTGCCCTCTGCCATCGTCGAATGTGGACAATGGATTCCCTTGAGTGACTCTTTGATATAGTCCCTCGTAGTGATCACGATGCGCAACCAGAAAGTCGAAACAGTCTGGATTCCTCTCTTTATAAGTTAGCCCTTTAGTCAGTGATACAATATCCAATCCTTGAGTTAAGACTATAACAGTTGACCATCAGTTAGGTTCTTGTAATACCTAGAGGTCATCTAGTCTTGTTCCAGTTTAGATGTATAAACTTCCAGTCATAAGACGTTCGCGTAAAATAAAACGCAATGGTGTCGAGCAACACAGTATACTAGATAATGTACATAAATCACAGATATCGCTCTTAACAATTAAAAACACAACGTCTGGACCTCAGGAAAATCCTTAGGACATTCAGACCACACAATTAACATACCGTTCACCGTGTAACTTGCTAGCTTGACAGTTCACGCTTTAGTACTTCTTCCCGTACGCTGTTATATTTACATGCAATACCGGGTAACGTTAATACAACTAGTACTAACTATTACAGTACTGTCACTACAGAACTAATATTCGTAGTATACTATTCCCGTCTGTTCTTATTTCTCCCTGTCATTTAACAGTGGTTCAGGTAGTTTAGCAAGTCGTTATTTTTGTAGTAACTACATGTGATAATGAATTTCTACCTTATAGTATATTTCTATTTCTTTAATTATATACTCACAATTGTTTCCACTTATTCTTTATATATAGAATTTGGTTATTTTTATTATAACCACCTTTATTTTATAAACTTTTATATTCGTAATATACCAATTACTTAGTTTTAATTCCTTTCTTATTAAATTGCAAACTAACCTTATAATTTGGTATTTTATTTTGGACACCTTAACTTTGTAAATTACTAATTAACCACTTAAACTTTCAGTAATCCCAAATCAATTTAACTTTATAAATTACAATAGTCCCATAAACTTTCGGTTCACAATATACTTTTCCTATAATTACAATTTAACCCCAAAACTTTATATAAGTTACATATTAACTTATAAATTAAGTTTTAATATTTAATTTCCTTAAATAACCGAAATGACCCTTATAATTTTACTAATTATGTTTTCGCCCCATTTCCACTTCGGTTTTACAAATATATTTTATAAATTACATATTCACCCCAAAACTCTTATAAACTTAATATTTTATGTCATAAATCATTTTAACCCAAAGTTTTGTGGTCAACACTTTGACCAAAGCTAATTTCATAATTAATACTTTAATATACCCAGAAAATCTTATATGTCTCGGTTTTACTCTAAACTTTCCATAAATTACAAGATAGCCCCAAAACTTTATAAAATGTTATTTTAACACTTAAACACTTGTTTAAATTCACCAAAATTCATAATATTAATTCCTACCTTATATTATATCATAATTATACCAAATAAATCCTTAAGCTCTCGGCAATTATATTTAGTGCACCAAACTTTTCAAAATATACATTTTAGCCATAAATTAATAAACTAGTCATTTAAATACTTGTAGCTATTTTTAATATTCCCAAAATTATATATATAAGCTAATATACTTATATACTCAAAAATCACCAAATAACCCATTTCATTCTCGGCTTAATATATGTTTATAATAGTTTCAAAACTTGATTTATATCTTACAATAAGTATATATAAATGTATATAAGCCAATAACACTTCTAAAAAATTATGCTAATGACTTAGAATGATTATAAAGTCAAATAGAACATTTAACTCTTAGATATTTCGGCCTAGTTATGTATGCATCATAATTAATTTTTGTGACACAAATTATACCTTAAGGTAATAACCTTACCTTGTATGTTATAAATTATTTTCTTGATATTACAACCTGTAGTTTTGGGCCTAAATTTATCTAAGGGTTATACATAATTTTTGTACTAAAGTTTAAAGCTTAAATCAAACATAGACTTACTATATTTAATAATAGAAACTTACTCCTTATATCAAGATGATTCTTGTACTTGATTTCCTCTTGAACTCCAAGCTCTTCAAATGCTATTTTGATGAAGAGTATTCGGCCTCCATATGTAGATTTAGGAGATCCATGTTTTAGACTTCTAACAAGGATTTATAAGTAAGATTTGGAGTAGTTTTACAAGAGTTTACCTTAGGTATTTACCAAGGAATTTTTGGTACACCTTGGGATGATTGTAGATCCAAGTTTCCTTCACGAAATGATGAAGAGAACTTATGCTTAGAAGCATATAATTTTCGAACATAGCTTAAGGTATTTACTAGGATTTTCGACATGAAAATATACCTTAACTTGATCTTGTTATTCCTTGTGTTGTTGTTGAATCAAGGTGACTCCTTGGAGAACTTAAGCTTGGCAAAAACTTGTAGGATTGCTAAGTTGATTCTTGCTTCAAGACTTAGTAGGACTAACTAGGAAAATTACATAGAAATGGTGTTAAAACTTAATACACCATTAATGGAGCTTTGAAGCTCACAAGAATAACTAGCTAAGGAAGAAAGAAAAGAGAGGGAATGAGAGGCTTACTAATTCGGTGGAAGGAGGGGCAAATGAGAATAGGCTACCGTATGGTATTAGAAGAAAGGCAAAGGAAGGAATTTATCTTTTGATAAAACAATGTCAAAATTGTCTAGCTTTTCTTTATTTATTCATTTGACCCATGGCTCCATAAAATGCTCTCATTATTGTAAACTTTCGGCTGCATTGACAAGGGGATAGGAGACTTTGATTGCCAATTGAAACAAGAGGACAAGAGCAAGGTAGGTAGATGTAATTCTTTAGCATTTTTCTAAGTTGAATATCAATACTAACTTGTCTTATTCCTTGCAGATTTTCAGCAATTATATGTAGGTAGGAAATTGATTTTTGCCAATTGAAGACATGAGAACATGCCTAGTTAGGTAGGTATTTTACTTTGATTTTTATAAGGCAATCAATCCCTCTTTTCTTGCTTGGTTTCGGTAGCCATGTGCTGTAGGAGGTCCTTTGGTTTTTGTTGTATTAGACATAGGAAACTAGCTTAATTAGGTAGCTGTTTTATTTGACTAATGTTCAGCAATCAAACTTGCTTTTCCTCACATAAAATTGGCAGCCACATGCTATGGGATGGGTTGATTTATTGTCATGTATTATACTAGTAGTAACATGTGCAAAAGTAGATCTAGCTTTATGTATTTTAATTTCATTACTTTGCCTAACTTATTCTCCTTGTTGTTTCCATGCAGGCATTCGGTAATGGGAGCCTCATTTTACTGAGATTCTCAAGATATAATATCATATGGTATATGCAAGGTGAGTCATCATCCATAAGACAATTTTAAAGCTAAAATCTAGTCCAAAAACACCCAAAATGGCGGCCACTATAGGGACCATGTGGGACTGATTTTTAATTTGATTCCTGTCATACTATATTGTATTAAGACCATATTGAACATTTTATAAGTCACAACATTTAATTGGTACATTTATATCATGGTAAAAGATGAAAGTTTGTAAGGTAAAATGCTGATTTTATACTACTTTTTGATCATAAAATCGGCCCTACTTGTGCTATGTGTTTAGCACTGGAATTAATTGATTTAGATGGTAAATTCCTCCCCATTTACGATTATCAACTCGTGGCTCCTCAAAAACTTCAAGGTAATAGCGTAGAACGCGTTTTTATGACATCCGAAGGTGCGTTTTTGTGCTTTAAGGATATTTTGGGAAATAAGTAGTCGGTATGAGTTTCAAGTGTTTATAAACATTGTTTATAGTCAATAATGATATATTAAGGCGTTACATTGAGTTATATGGGGTTATATCAACTCATGAACAATTTCGGGCTACCAGGACACTCCCGGGGCAAAACAGGAGCATTAAGAAATTCCCCCGAGCACTTTGTTTATTTTTGAAAAAGTAGCTCAAGCATTCTCTTTTGAATGATGAATAATGATGTTAGGAACTCTAAGAATGAATTTTATAGGAGTTCGTGCCACTTCGGCACTTCTCCGGGGCATTCCCGGGGGTTTATGGGGCCCCCATCGGGCACCTCCGAGCACTTTGCGTTTAACTGAGAATTTAGTGTGAGGACTTCATCTTAAATGTTTAATAAATTGTTATGTTGCATTTAGAATGAAGTGCAATGCTTTATTTCATCTTATAAGGTATTTCCGGGACTTTCGGGCCTTTAGGAGGTGTGTTGACTCTCCCTGGCATTTTGCATTTCCACTCTATTCTAGCTGAGGACTTGTGTTTTAAAGGTCATATAATGATCCTTAGTTGACTTAGTATGAGTTTCATAGTTCATATACCTTGGTTAGCTTAAGGTTCGGCTTAACGCTCGTTGTTGACCTTAAGGAGTTTCGATGCGTTTTTAACGCCTAAGTGTTTATATATCTTCTTAGGGTTTAATAATCCCCCAAATAATATATATTTCCCATTATTTAATTATTTAAAGGTTAGGGGTATTTCAGAGAAAAAAGAAAAAGAGAGAGGTGAGCTAGTTTTGCAAGATCTTTTCTTAAAAAGGTGAGTAGTACTTTACTTACTTTCCTCTTCTTTTCCCTTAAAGTGCTAGCTCATGTGGTGACTCACCACTTCAAAAACTGGCCCCCTTTGCTTAATGAATATATTTATGAGCATTGTTGACCAATTAATTAAGTAAGGTTGACTAAAGCTTAAATTGGGCACTATTTGATTACTATTCACAATTAGTGCACATATTTGTGAAAGTTTTTGGTTACCCATTGATTTAGGCTTCCTAATGTGATAGTAAGTAGTACAGAAGTCGATTAAGGTGTAATCATGGGCATTTAGCCACACAAAACCCATTTCCAAGATAATTTTTCAAAAATGTGCTTTAAGAGTCCTTAAAGCACAATTTTTTTAAACTTGTTTTTGAGCTTGGTTTTCTTTGATAACTGATTTAACATGTTCATTAGCATGTTAATAAGGTCTTAGAATGATATTTGGGTGCTAATCAAAGTTACTCCAAGCTTTGAGCATGTTTTTGCTTAAATTGCCTTTATGGTGTTTCCTTATGTTTTCTATGGTTTAAATTGTTTACCCATGTTTCTTAGGTGTATTTTTGCCTTCTTATATCTTAGTTTAACCTCTAATCACCATATCTAGGTTCGGGGTATTTCAAGGGTGCACCTGTGGTGAGATGGAGATGACACCAGGCTCATGTGGCATTGTATTGTCATTAAAAGTGTCTTCTGAGGTAGTAGTTTGTGATGCCTCTAATAGGGAGAGGCGAGCTTGGGCATTTAATCCATCAAATTTAATCTGATGAAGTTTGATTTTGATCGCCTGAATTTCTTGTTTAAGGATCTTAATATCCTTTTGTAGCTCTTCGGTAGGAACCTTGCCAAATAGGTTACTACTTGATGCTATTGGGTATTTGTCAAGGGTTTTGGAAATGCTAAATGGCTCTGGAAATGTTTTCTGGAATCTTGTGAAGCAAGCAACTTTGCTAATTGCTGTAGGTATTGCCTTTTTCATCAGGATTGGAAATCTTGCTTATGAGTTGATACAGAAGTTCTGCCGAATCTATGTCATTGGTTATGACGTTGATAGATCCTGAAGAATCTCCTGTAGATTCATAATTGGAGCTGGACTCATCGTGATCCAGCTGATGGATGTAGTTATCATTTTCTGGAGAACTGGGGTATTCATGTAGTAAAAGTTTGGAGAGCTTTTCTTGGAGATCTTTGTCATCTGCAAAGATTTCATTTAACTTTTGCTGAACACGACATTGATCTGCCTTGTGACAACATTTCCAACATATGATCTGAGTCGGATATTTGGAAGCAAACCGTCTAGGGTTTTTCTTATTTGAGCTTCTTTGATGATAGGACCTATACCGCTTGTGATATGGTGGTTTGGTCCTAAAAGGTTGTTTGTGTCTAGAGGAAAAACACTTGCTGATTATTTGCTTCTTGGAGGGAGGTGTAATCTTTTCAATGCCAAACATCTTGCAGAAAGAACCCATCTCCTTCCTTGCTTGGGCCTTTTCATTCCCGTATTTGGACTGAATTTTGAGATCTTGACATAAGTTTAGGGCCTCCTTTTTAACAAAGGCAAAAAGTTGACCGTAGGCTATTGCATCCCAAGGTATGGATTCTTGACCAACCTCTTGTTTGAGTTTGGTGATAATCCTTTGTGCAAACAATGTGGGTAATCCTGGAATGAATCTTTCTTTCCAGAAATTAGCCATACAATCGTCGCGTTGAAGGACTTGAGTAAGATACATGTCCTTGTACCATCTGTAGTCAGATAGTGTTGGACATCGAAGATTGTGAGAAGAACTTTATTGGAATTTAATTCTTCTCTGGGGTTTCCAACATGGTGGAGACTTATTGTGATAATTAAGAAATCACATGCATCATCCTTGAAGGATGATCTATCAGGGCCATCAAAAACTTCTACTTGATGGTTCATGATTTGTTGGTTATTGTCTAATAAGGGCATTGTCCCACCATTGTCTTAGCTGGCCTGTAAATCCCGCAACTATGGAGGAAGCTGCTTGTTTGTCATTCATCTTTCGCATCTTGTAGGCATTCTTTGCCATGCCCATTTCTTGTAGGGTATTCAATATTTCATATTCTGATTTTCCATCTATGTTCCATTCATAGAAAGAATTGCCATCATAGTAGGTTGAAGTGAACTTGGATCGTTCTTCGTATTGGATATTTGGAGGAGTAGGACGGGGATAATAGTTTTTGGTGGTATGGAAATAAGAATCCATGGGTTTGTTCCGCCTGAAGGAACGTCTAGGGTTTCTTGTCGAGATTTTGAAAATCTCATTTGGTTCTGGATCAGTAAACTAATTTTCAATTTGAGATTTTCAAAATCTCGACAAGAAACCCTAGACGTTCCTTCAGGCGGAACAAACCCATGGATTCTTATTTCCATACCACCAAAAACTATTATCCCCGTCCTACTCCTCTAAATATCCAATACGAGGAACGATCCAAGTTCACTTCAACCCAATATGATGGCAATTCTATCTATGAATGGAACATAGATGGAAAATCAGAATATGAAATATTGGATACCCTAAAAGAAATGGGCATGGCAAAAAGAACCTACAAGATGCGAAAGATGAATGACAAACAAGCAGCTTCCTCCATAGTTACGGGATTTACAGGCCAGATAAGACAATGGTGGGACAATGCCCTTACCTTAGACAATAAACAAGAAATCATGAACCATCAAGTAGAAGTTTTTGATGGCCCTGATAGTTCATCCTTCAAGGATGATGCATGCGATTTCTTAATTATCACAATAAGTCTCCACTTTGTTGGAAACCCTAGAGAAGAATTAAATTCCAATAAAGTTCTTCTCACCAATCTTCGATATCCAACATTATCTGACTACAGATGGTACAAGGACATGTATCTTACTCAAGTCCTTCAACGTGACGATTTTATGGCTAATTTCTGGAAAGAAAGATTCATTTCAGGATTGCCCACATTGTTCGCACAAAGGATTATCACCAAACTCAAACAAGAGGTTGATCAAGAATCCATACCTTGGGATGCAATAGCCTACGGTCAACTTTTTGCCTTTGTTATCAGCTGGATCACGATGAGTCCAACTCCAGTTATGAATCTACAAGAGATTCTTCAGGATCTATCAACGTCATAACCAATGACATAGATTCGACAGAACTTCTGTATGAACTCATAAACAAGACTTCCAATCCTGATGAAAAAAGGCAATACCTGCAACAATTAGCCAAGTTGCTTGCTTCACAAGATTTCATAAAAACACTTCTGGAGCCATTTAGCATTTCCAAAACCCATGACAAATACCCAATAGCATCAAGTAGTAACCTATTTGGCAAGGTTCCTACCCAAGAGCTACAAAATGATATTAAGATCCTTAAACAAGAAATTCAGGCGCTCAAAATTGAACTTCGTCAGATTAAATTTGATGGATTAAACGCCCAAGCTCGCCTCTCCCTATTAGAGGCATCACAAACTACTACCTCAGAAGACACTTCTAATGACAATACAATGCCACATGAGCCTGGTGTCATCTCCATCTCACCACAGGTGCACCCTACAGAAACCACAGCCATAAACATTATTGAAAGATTTCACTTTCAAAAATGGTATTTCAAAATCACGCTTGTTGTCGAAGGAACTGACTTCAAGCTAACCATGGTTTTCTTATTGATTCAGGAGCAGACCAAAATTGTATTCGCGAAGGATTAATTCCTAACCAATTTTGTTCTCCTACTCGCGAACGCTTAGTAGGTGCAGGAAATGATCCACTCGAGATCATCGCCAAAACATCGAAGGTTTCTGTACAAAACAGAAATCTTCTTCTCAAACTATAATTTGAAGTTATCAAAAACATTAGCCAAGACATTATCCTTGGCTCTCCATTTATTATCCAATTATATCCCTTCTTTGTAGATCATTAGGGATTACATGTCAAGATCAATAGAGAAAAGTATTCTTTCCTCTTTACCGAACCAATAATCTAGAAAGAACTTAATATTCTTCAATCCAATACTCTCTATCAACAAATCAATTCGATCACCAGAAAAGAAACCCAACTATGGTTTTCTAAAAACCAACTCTCTCATATCCGATCGGCTGAGAGACTACAAGATCGAGAAATTCAAAAGGATATTTCCCAATTGGAAAGATCCTTTGAAGATGTTTGTGCAGATTTACCCAATGCCTTTTTGAGTAGAAAGTGCCATATTGTTCATCTTCCTTACGAAAAGGATTTCGATGAACGTAATATTCCAACAAAGGCTCGACCCATTCAAATGAATAGCGAGCATTTAGAGATTTGCAAAAAAGAAATTCAAACTCTTTTGGATAAAGGTTTGATCAGACCATCTAAATCACCATGGAGCTGCAGTGCATTTTATGTAATGAATGCTGCAGAAAAGGAGCGTGGAGTTCCACGTCTCGTAATTAATTACAAACCCTTAAACAAGGCCCTTCAATGGATTAGATATCCAATCCCAAACAAGAAAGATTTATTAGGACACCTTTACAAGGCCAAGATCTTCTCCAAATTCGATATGAAGTCTGGTTTTTGGAAAATTCAGATTGCCGAGTCAGATCGCTATAAAACTGCATTTGTAGTCCCATTTGGTCATTACGAATGGAATGTAATGCCATTTGGCCTCAAAAATGCTCCAGCTGAATTCCAGAATGTCATGAATGACATCCTTACCCCATATTCAACAATTATCATCGTCTATATTGATGATGTCTTAGTGTTCTCAGATTCCATCGAACAGCACTTCAAGCATCTCAAAACATTTCATTCGGTCATCAAGTCTAATGGTTTAGTTGTCTCTAAGCCTAAGATGAAACTGTTTCAAGTTAACAACCGTTTTCTTGGACACAACATTTATCAAAATACCATTACTCCCATTCAACAAAGTTTAGAATTTGTTTCTAAGTTTCCTGACGAAATAAAGGACAAAAATCAGCTACAAAGATTTTTGGGTTGCCTCAATTATCTTTCTGATTTCTTTCCTAAACATTATCAACATTGTAAACTCCTTTATTCAAGATTACAGAAAAATCCTTCACCATGGACTCCAGAGCATAACAGGGTGGTGCAGTCCCTCAAGCACCATACCTAATCATTACCATGCCTCTCCATCCCACATCCACAAGCCTTTTTAGTCATCGAGACTGATGCATTCAACATTGGCTACGGAGGAATTCTCAAACAAAGACCACAAGGTCTCAGCAAAGAGCAGTTAGTTCGATTCCATTCTGGTATATGGATCGGACCACAGCTCAATTATTCTACTATCAAAAAAGAAATTCTTTCCATTGTTCTATGCATTTCAAAATTCCAAGATGATTTATACAATAAAACATTTTTACTTCGCATTGATTGTAAATCCGCAAAAGATGTTTTACAAAAAAATGTGAAAAATCTAGTTTCAAAACAAATTTTTACCCGTTGGCAAGCAATTCTTTATGTTTTTAATTTCACCATCGAATTCATCAAAGGGAGGAAAACTCCTTACCAAATTTTCTTTCTCGCGAATCTTTGCAAGGAAGAAATAACAAGATTATCCAGATTAATCAAGACCCTTCTTCTTCTCAGGAAAATGAGTGACAAGAGTAAAGGCAAACAAGTCAAAAGGGAGAAATCCCAGACATCACAAGATTACCAGATGGCTCCCCAACCACATCCTTTATACAAAAATATCCAAATAGTTAATTCTCAAAATATCACCTCACCAAACCCTTACACACTACTTTCTCGAAATTTTCCACCTGCATCTTTCTTACAGGTAGCTCAAACCCCCACAAAAGCACTGACCAAAGCCAGCTCCTGAAAACAAACAACCACCAACACTTACCATATAAAACCCCTTCAAGAATACATTACCCTTACCAGATACACTGACAAACCAGAACATGCAGTAGCCGATAGTGTATCCAAGAGAATTTTTCCTTCAGGAATCCATTGGCACACAGACAATACAGCGAAAACCCTCAAATTCTATGAGCTCGTCCTCATAGACACCAAATCAATTGAACTTACCCACAATTCAAACCCAAATTCCACCCAGACAGACTACTCCAAATGCTTCATAAAGAAGGTCATCTCCCCAAAAGAATGGGGATCCATTCGTCAACCACGTTCTTTTACCGTAACCCATATTCCTCAAACGTTCACATATGCCGACTACCAAAATGCCTGGTACAGATTCCTACTTCTACGATCAGGACAACACTCATGGTTTATCAATTTCCATGAATATTGTGACAAAGAATTCCCCATATGGTTTTACCATTGGTGGCACTATTTTGGAGGATGTTCCGACATCCTGCCTAAAGAAGTCCACCCAGCATATGCCTACTGGCTCCAACATTCCACAGGACAACAATATACCAAAGAATTGCAATTCTTTGCGATGTTTTGTATTCCCTGGATTTTCTGCTGGACATTTACTATCCAGCAGTATCTTCCAAATCCATATCCACTCTGTTTAGTCTGAGATTTTTGAGTTAAATGGTGGCCTAAATACTGGAGCAAACTTTGCTCCTACGAAAATGTCAAAGCCTACACCACCACAGACTAAAAAACGATAACCTACAAAGATTTCCAAAACTCCAAAAAGGCTCTCGCAGGCCCATCTACACCATTAGCCCTTCCAGGCCCAAGTACCACCACAATCCAAAGTCCTAAACCATTGGCCATATGTCCACAAACACCGACATCCAAAACACCACAAAAGGATCTGCTATTTCAAAAGTTTCTAGACGAAAATCCAGAATTAAGGTTTCAATACACCAAATACATTATCGATCAACAGCCCAAAATAAAAGTATGGGCTGACGACCAAGAAGATCCGTCTTCTGAAGGATCAACCTCCTATGATCTGTTTGATGGGCCCATAGCCCAGGATCCACACGGCGATTATGAGGATTATATATAAAAAAAGAGTAAAATCTTCTAAATACTCCGGCAAGCCTTCGTCTTCCTCACACAACGATGGCACCGTCTCAGCAAAAACCACCAAAATGGCAACACGCTTTTGCGAAACTCAAATTCAAGATCCAAAAGAGAAACCCTAATAACACGTTGCTCCATAAAATCTTAAAATATCATACCTCCACAAAACTCACACAAGTTCCCATCGAATTCCAATTTTTACCAGACGTTCCCAGAATTGGTCCTTAGTGGCAACTCCGAGACCAGTAAAGACCAGTTCAGACGACAACATATCCATATCCTCCATATGACTGTCGTCGAGGCCAAACGCTCCTCTGCGTTCAACCCTACGATCACCGTCTTTACTCCTGTGACCGTTCAATATATCAAGAACTCCATATGTGGGTTCCTCTAAAGCACCTCCGGCAGAGCCTCCTTGTCGCCACCGGCCAGGAACCTCCAGAGTTTTGACACTCGCGTCAAAGAAATACAAGAACATGTGGAATACCGCACTTCCACATACTATATTACAAGAATTGATCCACTCTCTGAGCTGCCCTGCACAACAGACTACGAGTGGCACCATCGCAAACTCGAAGTCGAGCTCGGGGTGGAAGAACTAGTTTACAATATACATTACGGACTCAATATCTCAACACTAGACCTGTTCGAGCATTTCGACAGCCCAGAAATTCCAGAAGAACTGTACTTCAACAACGACCAAAATTCGTACGACAGCAACAATGACGACCAGACGCAGTAGGAAAATAAGCAAAGAATTATCAAGACACATCAATAATTCAAAAAACGCATCGATAATGCATGGAATCTCAATTATTGTGTTCCTTTTTCAAAAGGCAGCATTATTACCGACATAATAATTTTACTTTCCAAAAGCAAATAGTACTTCCATTATTAAGGCAAATAGTGCCTCAATTATTGTACAATCCAGACCTGTCCTCGTCTATATAAGGGGATACGAGGGCAACAAGTGGGAGAGAAGTTTTTCAAGTTAGAGAAACTCAAACTAGAGAGATAAGCTCTGACCTCCCTCTTCAAGAATTCGATTCTCTATTCCTGTATCCTGCTTCTATCTTCTCAATATCAATACAAGATTAAACTCCAAGTGAGTTTCAATATTCAATATCTTATGTTTACTTGCTTATTTATGTTCCTTTAAATTCAAGTTATTTATTTCAATTTCCGCATTTTCAATTTAAGCTCTTCAATTTCTGTTCTTTGCTTTCTTTATTTTTTATATTCGATTCTCCCCTATATCTTTGCCGATCCTACTTCTCCTTCTGGTATATATATATGAAATATAAAACTCATTTATTAAATGACATCTTTTGTCATTTTATGTGAGATACTTAAGTTCTTACTTGTGCTATCTTTCACAACTCAACATTAGGATTATATTCCTAATATCATATAATATTATATCATACATTATATTAAACTCTAAAGTTTATTAAGTTCCCCACATTATTTTATGAATCTATTTCCCTAGGTATTCACATTGTTTTATGTGAATTATATAATCCTTTAACTTATATTCATTCTCACCTTTAATGAATATTAAGACTTGTATATAATGTAACACTCATATCATTTTATCATTAGTCTTATATGATTATCCAATCATATCATATGATTTTACCTTACTTCATATAGTTATATAAATCTATATGAATTATAAAGTTCACTTAATAATAGTGGTATCCCTTATAAAATATTCATTTCCTCCTTAATGAATATTAATACCTTACAATTGTTTAACATTTATAACATTTCCAACTATAGTCTAAACTTCATTTCCCACTCTTCTAATTCTCGCAACCGCCCCATTAGTTTCATTAATTACAATCTTACCACATCAAATTATATAATGTTATATTTATAACCCTTATGTCATATAACATTACATTTTTACTCTTATATTATAATTAACCTACGGTTTCCACCATTTTTATTTAATACCGAACAGACCCCATTTGTCCAGATTTATTTTCTCAACTCCCACACTTTTCCTTAATTACAAAATGACCCCATTTATTTCCTAAACTTTACAATGTCATCTTAAACTATATCTTATACACCTTAATTAATTTAATTCAAAATAAATCTCTAAAAATTCCCATGAATTCCCAAACAGACCCTAGTCAGTTCTAAACACCATTTCACCCCAGAATTTTTGAAATTACATTTCCACCCCAATTGTTTTATTACTTTTACATTTAACTTCTAAACTTAATTTAAAGTTGTAATTAATTCATTTAACTCATCAAATTTGGTCAACACCTACACTATGGTCAAGGTTGACCTCCTTAATACTGCCTTGACCAATACTTTCCAGCATTTGTGGTTTTGCCCCCAAATTTCCTTGAATTTACAATTTAGCCCTTAACTTTGTAAAAACTTACAAAATTCATTTAAACTTTTTTTAACTCTAACTTTCGGCTATAATATCTTATAACCCTCTAAATTTTATTTAATTACACTTAACTCATCACTTATACACATGAATATTGTCTAAGCTTATTTTTGCTTTAAAACTCATTTATGCCATAAAATTCCAACTTAAATGTTATAAATTCGTAGGTATTAATTACCTAAAATTCCTAGGTGGTTAAAACTCAACATGTAAGCTGCTAGTAATTTATTTTCTCACCAGGCCTTATACAAAATAAAAACTTAGCTTAAAATGTAAATAAAGCTTCAAATAACATAATAAAATAGCCTAAATACATGGCCTTAGTACAAACTTTAGTTGTAACATAAAATTACATATAAATGTTCACAAGAACAATTTTATTCTCAGCTATTTACCCAAACAACCCATAACTTTTGTTTTTTCGCACTTTTATCCTTTTATCTTATATTTATGACATATAATTCATGTTACACTTAGGTAACTTAGTCAAATGTGTCACCTAATCCTTTAGTACATTAATAAGTCAAATAAAATCATTTAATCCCAAATACCCCACGGAATTATTTAATTATGTAACAATAATTAACTTAAAGCTTTAAAACATAACTTATACTTACTTGATTCAAGCCTCCAAAAATCAACAAGCCACTTAGTAACTCACGACCGTAATTTATATAGGAGCTTAGGTTAGTTTTTAGCTCAAAACTTAGGTATAAACTTGATTATCAAGTCATTAAGATTTAGTAATTTACTTACCCTCCAAAGATGATCTTATAAGCTTTGATTTCCACTCCTTGATTCAGATCAAAACCATGGTTTAATACACCATTTTGGCACAAATTTTAACATGGAAGGAAATGATCTGTAACACCCCTATTAACCATAAATACAGCGGAAATAAAACTCTAAGGCGATTACAGACCATCGGGTTCCAAACACCCGGCACCAAACCTCACCAATTACAACTTACAATCTACAAAAGCTACGGTCTGAACTCGAGAAAAACTTAACACAAACATAACAGAAATTAAACACATTAACTCTCCACAAAACCTAGTCCCATCCCAAACGCTCATTCTCTTCGTGGCCACCTGTAAATCAACTCGTACCTGCAAGATGAAACCAAGCAGCCCACCCCGAAAGGGGCGGGTCAGTTCCCTGGAATGGAACTGGTACAATTCTCCAGAAACAAACTTATAAAACATAACTCTTCAAAATAAACAGTAACATGAAAACAACCTCTTAAAAAAAAGAAACAGAGATAAAGCACTTCAAAACAATCAAGTTAAAGAGAAAAGAAAACAAGACAAAGATAGAGATAGAGAACTTCCAAACCAAGTCATCCACTTAAGTAGTCACACCACATAGTTAGTAAGCATCCATTGTTGATGTTAGAACCAATTCCCATTAGGAGTAGAAAAACTCAGATAGTCACAAAGGACTAGGAATGATAGAATAGATCCAAGAACCAATGACTCAAGAATGGAATAATTCAATTAGGAGAGATGGCTCCCACCGCCAGATATCAATGTCCATGTGGACGAGGGATATATAGCCCCCTGCTGTCAGATTTAAATGTCCTGGTGGACGAGGGATATACAGCCCCTGCTGTTAAATATCAATGCCCCTATGGGCGAGGGATATACAGCCCCCTGCTGTTAAATTAAAAATGTCCTGATGGACGAGGGATATACAGCCCCCTGCTGTTAAATATCAATGCCCCTATGGGCGAGGGATATACAGCCCCCTGCTGTTACCATTGAAGACGCGCGCACGTCGAAAGAAAGATTTCCAAGATTGACCTTTTTCCAAATTCCCACTAGATCACCAACTACCCAGAGCAATACCAAAACACTCAGTCCTACAGAGTGCAGAAGCGTAAACCCTAAGCAGTCAATGTCTAACGGGACACCAAATAGAAGAAACCAATACCCAAATGAGTTCCACATCCAGGGCTCAGTTAGTCACACAAGCTGAGTCAGTCACACAACCATTTCCTTTTTAGAAGTTCCTCTTAAAGTCAGTTAGCGTTTTCCAAAACGTTCCACAAGTCAATCAGCAAAAATAACGTAGTACAAGAAATCGTACAAAACATTTCAGAAAGTCCAAAACACAACAAGCTGAGTACGAGAAATCGTACCTGGGTAACGCTGTAGCAGTTCTAATCAACTTGCACAAACAATCAACGGTACTCTGAAGAATATTAAAGGTAATCTATCATCAATCACTTGTAGCCTATGTTACGGTTAAATAAACTCCTTACTCTTATTTCAAAGTCTCAATTATCTTTTAAGCCCTCACTTAAATGTTATATATAATCTTTGTGTTATCTGAGAACGTTGTATAGCCCAAGGTGGTAAGATCAAGGAATGTATTCGATTAACATTTGCTAATTGTCCACTCCCATCCACTTTATTCATACTTAACCACAATCCTCACATTCAAGACTTTTGAGACCTCTATATCATAAATGTGTTTATGTTATATAATTAAATCTAAGAATTTCGACAATAATCTTAAGCTCAATACCCCTATTCCTAATTTAAAATAAACATTGTATTATGACCTAGGATGGACTCATCTCAGAATATATACTATTATCTCACAATGTAAAGATTATGTATTTAAACAATTTCTACTAGACAACCCATTATGATTAAGTCTTTCCCTTAACTTAATTAAGACCTACATCTTGTATATTGGAATCATAGTGTTTAGACGCATTTTATTATAACTTAATCGAGTTACTAAACTCATTTATCTTATCTTTAGTTCAGAATAACTTTAATTACAACCATCTAAAAATCTTGTCATAAGATGTTAAATTACTTTTCATCTTGAAATAACCATATTATAATTAACTTAGACTCATCGAACTCTTACATTTAGTATCCACAGGGTATATTATTTACTTTATCATAACTATATATAAGGTATTTTAAGATAACCTTTTATGTATCCTTACTTACATTTAATTTCCTAAATGTTCTATTTTTACACACATTCCCTCCATAGGCTATGTATAAACCTTTTATACTAAACTTCACTAAACTTAAGTCTTAAATACGTTTTTAAATTGTTTACAAAACCTAAAGGTTTCAAAGGTATAACTTAATAAATTAATTTCCTTTATTGTATTTAGGATGGACAATATATCTACATAAGGTAGAATTTATCAAAGAATTAAATTATGGATCGTAAGTGAAACTGTTAACTATTTAATAAGATAATATATTCTGAAAAATCCCCATACCTTATATTCAAATGACACATTAATATTTCCAGTGTCAAAAGGTAATCAATATAATCTCTTATGTAACCTAATTCCATCTAATTAAAGGTTCAATGATTTTAAGTATCAAATTTCTATTTGCAAATTTTTTTGTAAATCTTTAACTATTATGTATATCACTTATTTATAAACTCACATCCTGAATATTGGTAATGAATGTATTTTATATGGCTTAACTAATTCCAAGAAACTTAAGGATTATTATTTAGATTAATCTCCTAATCATAGTTTAATATAGTTTTTATATCATAATCCTTTTAATGATTTTATCACAAGATATTAAGTTATTACTCAATACTATAAATTTAAGAAATGATTAAATCTAGACTTATTTATCCTCTTCACATTTAGATGTAAATAACTCATTTACTTTATTATTGTTTATATAATAATAACATTTAAATGTAAAAGTATTTCATTCATTTTATTATCAATTATATAATAAGATCTATTTGTGTAACACTTTATGTAAACTAATTACAAATATTCCCAAATTTCAACTTATTAATTTCTTAACCCAATTATAGATTTACATTGTGGACATTGACTAAATAATATACATGTATTTTAATACCGTTTATATAAATCTTAGAAATTCAAGGGTAACTAAAAACTCAATTCATAACCATAAATTAATACCACCTCATATAGTATTCTATTATTAGTATTATGTAGAGGTTTTATTTTAACTCATTAATTCCTTCATATTATATTTTCATAAGGTATTTATTTCTTTTATTTATTTATTTATCGTATATATATAGTATCCTTCCTATTATATTTCTCAGAAGAATGTTATCTCCTTTCTATTTTTATGTATTTATTTATATATATATTATATACTACATACATCTACATACATTAAGATTTATCCAGAACATTCTTTAAGAAATTCTATTGTATTTAATTATATTTAATATCTTTTAGACATATCCACAACTGATTTATGGTTTTATAAAATAAAATATTTCCCTTAGTTTTAGTTAAACATATTAGCTTCCATATTATATAATAAATAAAATGTAGTTTAGTTAAATTCCTTGATTTAATATAAGTTTCTATTTATTTCTCTCATATAAATATATATATAAATATATGTAACAATTTTTACCTCACTTAAAGTTAATTCCCAAAATATTTATAAACATACTGTATTAAATGTTAATTAGTCTTATTATATTTTCCCCAACCTATAAAGTTCATTAATCAACTAATTTTTGATTACATTAAAAACCATATATTATAAGTTATTCTTATGAAAAACTCATAAACACAATTTTTAAAACCTTTTACCATTGCCCAAAAATTCCCAAATTTAATATACAGTAACTATAACACTTTAGACATATTATAAAATTTTTATTTCATAAAAATATCTTTTTAATTTAGCCAAATAATTCCAGAAAACCCGTAACTTGTAAAAATCATAACTTATGTTTAAAAACTCCAAAACCATAATAATTTACATAAAAATAAACTACATAAAATAAGGAATCTATGGTTAAAATTTCAAGTCAAAATACATTCGGGAAGATATTTAAATTAACCCAACAAGTTAAGACTATTTACTGGAATTATTAAAACCCTTATAAACTAAATTCTGGAACGTTTTAATCTCGGCCGTCCAGATCTTATAACTACGATCGGACGGCCCTAATTCTCCGAGTTCTTCAGCGCCGAGTTCAACCAAGTCGAGTACTAAATCGACGATTCCTCACAATCTACAGAACAAAATCACGTGATTCTTGTTTCTATGGATTCGTAATAAAATTTCGGTTCCAATGATGCTAATTTCCCCAATTTTAATACAGAGTTCATCAAGATTCGAATTTGATTCGAGAGTTAGGGTTCTTAAGGTTACCGAATTCGATTCTGTCGAATTCTCCTGATCTGGAGCGTAATAGGTTAAATTACAACATGGGTTAGATCGGAATTGTAATACCGGTTAGCATAATGGAGGAATTTGAAGAAAACTCACCGGATTGTGCGTATTTGGTGAATTCGAAATCGGAAACTGGAAAAAAAACTCGAACTTGGATCAATTCAAGGTGCAACTTTGCGGATCTATATAGCAGTACAAAACGAGTTAGATATGAGGTATGGGCTCATTGGAAGAAGAAGAATTGTAGATCTACACCATGATAGCAAGCACTACCCTAACTCGCAACCATACAGAAAGATATTGAAGCCTAGAAGTTGCGAGTTTACCTTACGTTTTCTGGAAAGAAAAACTGTGATTTTGCTGTGATGAATTCGAAACTTTAGACACCTCTCTCTTACAACCGGTTTGGAATTGGCTTTGGTCATCAACACAAAAGTTATAGAGGGATTAGAGCTCTTCAAAACGAGCTAAAGAACATGGAATTTGGCTGGGAAACGAAGAAGTTATGGCTAGTCGAAGTTACCTGAATTCGAAGAGAAACTGGAAAACTGCAGTTTCGGTTTTGCAAGGTGGCTACTTTGGATCGAATTTCCGGCTGATGTTTAATGAATTAGGGTATGTGTGAGTAATGGTTGGAAAGAGGAATTGTAGGAGAAGAGAATGGTGAAGACGGCATGGAAAAATATTGAGGGATGTGAAAGTTACAGCCGTCTAAAGTTAGGGAAAAGTAAGGGAATTCGGTTACGAAAATCAGGGAAGAAAATCGGCTAAGTGTGGGCGACCTACTACAGAGTGACACGTGGCACTTCTTAAAATTTTGATTCAAAACTTCAATCTAACATAACTTTGGCTAGGATGATCCATTTTTGACGTTCTTTTTATCGATCTTCATGGTTTTTCATAACCTATTGTTTGGTATAGGTTTCATGGCCTGGTTTGACCATTCTCAAAAAGTCAACTCTAGCAAGGCTTAATAAGCTTTAAGGTTTCTAGAATTTTATATTGACTTTTATATTTCAAAACAATGTTCCAACACTTCCTAAAATCTTTATAATATATTGGAGGGTTTAATAATTTTCCCAAGATTTATTGACTTATAAATCTTATTATTAAATTCATAATACTATATAATAATGTATAATAATTAGGGTTAAATAGAAGAAAACCCCTAAATAAATTTCACAACCCCTTATATTAATTTAATATTCATAATTCCATATAATAATTTAATACTTAATAGTATTATTAAAGGTTTAATAAAAGAAATCCCCTAAATTAATTTAAATTAATTTAGGGGCATTTCATGATCAAATTAGGTCTTGAAAGGCTTAATGACATAAGGAACTTAAAGGTATGAAATTGAACTTAATGAATCATGATTTTACCTTGGTATTTCAAGGCTGAACAAGGGTCATTATCGACATATTTTTACAGTATGAGAAGATTATTAGTTATTCTCCAAATCCATGCTTAATAAGTTGTTTAGAACAAGTGGAAAGGCTAGTTTAACTTACCTTTGAATAATTCCTTAAAGGATGATTTTATGATGAAATTGGCCACCTCTTTAAGGATTTGAAGGAGATACTGTCCAAGCTCGAAAAGTGGAAGAAAACGAGTGGAAATACTCATGGAAATCAGCCATTACAAAGATAGAAATGAAGATGGAAGCTTAAGGCACATTTTTACCTTAAGAAGTGATTTTTCCTTTCTTTGCTCCAAAGAGTTTTTTTCAGGTGAAATTGGTGGTAATCTTGCAAGAGGAACTTGCCATGAATGAGGTATGGGAATGGTTTGATTGTTAGCTCATTGGATAGACAATGAAAAGAGGAAGATAATGGTATATTGCATGAATTAAGGGCTTACCTTATGCACTTGGAGTTGGATTTTGAATGAACTTGCTTATGAAATCAAAGATGGCTGGAAGGGAGTGTTTAATGAAGGAAGAAATCGGCTGAAATAGTAGGGAATGAAAGAGAAAGCAAGATTTGTCTCTTGAGGTAAGAAAAGTCATTTTATGAATAGTACATGGATGACTCATCTCATTAGGTAGATATTTTACCAGATTATTCAAGTTGTTTCCCTCTTCCATATTGCCGCCCAATATGGGAAATTTTGGGGTCTGCATTGACCATTGACCATGTTAGGTAATTAAGATTTGATTGGGCACTATTTGGTACTATTCACATTTTGGTGCCAAACTTTGTATTTTTTGTAATTCTTTGAATTAGGCTTCCTAATGTGATACTAAATAGCACAAATGTTGATGTATACAGGGCTAATTAGCCACCCAAAGTCAATTTTTGAACACTTTCATAAAATGTGTCTTAAGGGGTTTTAAAGGTCCTTTTTGTGTTTAACTCATTCTAGAGTTTGGTTTGCTTTGGTAATGGTTTTATCATGTTAATACCTTAGTTATAAAGTTTATGAATCCACTTTGGATCCTAATTGAGGTTGTACAATCCTTAAGGCTTCATAGAGCACAATTTTTCCTAAAGTGATTTTTAAGCATGTTTTTGCTTGTTTATGATCTTGGATTGTTACCCAATATTTTTAAGGCATAGTTTAGCCTTAATAAATCATTAATAGGTGTTTAAATCATAATTTATTAGTTAGGGATATTTCATATTGACCCGAACAGATATGACCCAAAACCCGAACGGATAACCCATTTGACAGGATACTTGAGCCTGATACAACATGCATCTCCATTCCTGAAGTTGCTAAAGCTGCCAACAAGGAAGAACCGGGTGACCTCCCAGTTATGATGAAGGCTGAAGAACTTTCAACTGTAGCATATGGGAAGAATACAACTATGATTGCATTAATCAGAACGTTACGTTTGAGGAAATTTAGACCCTTTACAAAATTGGTTCTCAATGTAAGAAGGGCAAACCTACTCAACCTTGGAAGGATTCTTGCTTAGTGGTCGACCTGGTTCATCAAATGGAACCGGGAAAAGCTGCTGATAAGTTACATGATGCGGCGACAACCCCTAAAGAATTCGAGTTTCCAGGAAAAATTAGCTCTAGGCCTAATGCTTGCCTTGACTGGCATAACTCATGTGCGACAATAATTTTATTTTGGTTATTCATGTTGTGCAACTTTTTGAAGGAGCCTATGTTGTGTTGGAGGTTGATTCATCAATCTTTTACCTTCTAACGGATTAGGGTAGTTAAGATGGAATCTTGGTTGATATGGATAGCAAGTTTTGTTCCTTTGGACTACAGTGGTTTGATGGTTTATTTTATGGGGGCTTTCTTTCTAGTTAGATCACTTTGGTTTGCTATGAATTTTAGATGTTTTGGTGTGAGGAAGTTGGTGGTGCTCTATGTTTCCTTAGTTAATTCAAATAGCATCTTAGTTTGTAGATGCTCTTCAGATGTGGGTTCTTGGTTTTACCACTTCCGTCTATGTCAACCACTACAAACAGTGTTTGTAGTAACCTCATTTATGTACTAATGTATCCCTATTCCCCTTATCTGTTAGTACTAATATATGATGGGTTTTCAAAGTTTATAGTAACCTCATTTATGTACTAATGTATCCCCATTCCCCTTATTTGTGACTGTTAGTACTAATATATGATGGGTTTTCGAAGAATAAAAAATCCAGTTTTTACGATCTTCTCAGTTCGATGTCTTTATTTTAGTTTTCAAAGAAAAAAATTGCATTACTTTTTTCTTTTTTATATCTCCCCTTAATTAAAAAAGTATGACTATACTCATTTCATTATGTCAATTTTCTGGTACACATAGTTGTAATATGGGAAATTTAATGAAATGCTACTATATTTTTGGCTAATTCATGAAATGCCACAAAAAAAATAAAGTCATGAAATGTCATTATATTTTTGTAAAAGTTAATGAAATGCCATTATAGCCATTGACCTGAAGGAAAAATGACAAAATACCCCTACTAGTTAACAAAGTACTTTTATAGTTCACAATATTCCCCTAGGTGTTAATAAATTCACCAAAATTCACAAAAATAAAAATACTATAAAATAAAAAAATATCTCAAAATTAAAAAATAAAAATAAAAATAAAATAAAATAAAAAATAATATTAAAATATCATAAAGTATTAAAAAATTAAATATTTCTTAGATTTTTGTAAATTATTCAGTACCATAAAAAATAATATAGAGTTTTGAACACATAATATATTAATCTTTCGGTCAATGTATACCAATTAAAGACCATGCATTTTTTTTAATAATTTTTTTCTATCAATTTAAATTATTTATTTATAATAAGTTATTTTCATATTTTAAAATAGTTAGAAACTTTTAGAAAAATATATATTCTATATTTCGTATAACTTTATGACATTATATTTTGTAGATAACAGACGTATTATGTCATAAGTTACTACAAAATAGAATATAAAATTTTTTAAATATTTTTCTCAATAACACTTAAATATAATTTAATTTACTTTGGATAAATAATTTAAATTGGTAAAAAAAGATAATTTTAAAATGAATGGTACAAATTCAGGTACTTAATTGATTTCAAAACTTATATTCTGTTTTATGGTACCGAATAATTTAAAAACATCTATTTTTTTACTATTTTTCAAAATTTTAAGATATTTTTAATATTGTGTTGATTTTTCGTGAATTTTTTAACACTCAGGGCCATATTGTGAACTTTAAAAGTACTTTGTCAACTAGTAGGGGTATTTTTGTCATTTTTCTTCTGGTTAATGACTATAGTGATATTTCATAGACTTTTGTAAAAATATAGTGGCATTTCACGACTTTCTTTTTTTAGTAACATTTCATCAATTATCCAAAAATATAGCGGCATTTCATGAAATTTTCCTTCTAACAATTAAACAAAAAATGATTAGCCATATATTAAGAACTTAAGAAGGTAAAATTTGGCTACATGTATATATAACCAAAGATGGCTACATTTAATGTACAACCAACATTGAAAGCATGTATACTGAATAAGGAAAACATGTACAATAAATAATTATACTGAAAATATAATATTTTGGTACAATATTTGTTATGTAAGTAATGTACATGTTTTTATAGTATAATGTACATGTTTCTTCTACTACATATACATGTATTATACCTATCTTTGGCTACATGTGGGTGTAGCCAAGACATGTTGTAATAAGAAAAGGTAGATAGCATATCAACAATTATTGAATGCATACTTAAAAAACTTAATAATCAGCAATTTAAAAAGATACCCGTTAAATAAACTTCAATGGAAAAGGATTAAAATTGGGAATACATATTCTCACCACACGATAGTAATCTGCTATGGGTCAGTGCCTTGAGCGAATGATTCAAGAGTGAATACTGGGCTGAAGACGATTTGCTGGCCCGTCGAGCCAACTTGTGATGCCTGTAACCCTATGTTTTTACCCAACTAGGTCATGCTGGACCCATTAGGGCTCATCGCGTGCTTGTTCGTCCTCCCATTTTTATAGTTGATAACCATTAGTACACTATACTTTTCAAATATACCTAAATTTTTCCGACCAAAAAAGTACCTTAATTTATATATTTGATAATTTTACAAATATTTTATTTTTTATTAAACTAAATATATAGTATATCCAAATTAGAATTTAAAACTTATATAAATAAAAACAGCCTAGTTTGTGATTGACCACGAACTCAAATGAGTGTTGCTACTAGGCCTATGATTATGGCTAATTGATTGCCGAGCCCGTCCAATACACTTTCATGGCTCCGACCTGTTAGGTAATTTTTGGGCCAGACCAAGTAAGAAGCTGGGCAGGTACTGATAAGCTCTACCAGGGCCCTTCTTGAAAGAACATATACAAAAATGTTAGGGAAAATTTATGGCATATCACTAAAAACTTTGCTAATTCACAAAATACTACGTTTTTTAAAAAAGTTTTTAGGATACCACAAAAAACTTTCGAAGTTTATGGGATACCACAAATCTGTAAAGGACGTTAATTCGTGTGTTAACTAAGGGTGCGAAAAGACGATTTTGCCCCTGGTTCAATCTTTGTTTATAGTCACAACTCACAAGTTCACAAGATACCATACTTTAATTTTAAAGTTTACAGGATACCACAAAAAAAAAATTCACGGGTTACCACATATAACGGTCATAATGTTTCAACCGCTATATTCCAACGGTAACTTTTTTCTCTCCATTCTTACAACGACTACTTTTGTCATTTCTGATCCTATTTAAACATTCAAGTGGTTGTATCTATGCACAAACACTCATGGCTTCATCAAACATCTCCCCGATCATGTTTACAATACAAATCATAGAATTCTTTCAAACGATACACTGCTAGTATGGTGTACCTACAGAGATGAACCTTTCTTGCAATCAAAGATATGTTGGGACACCTGTTATGCAAGATAGGTATGGCCCCAACTTGAGAAAACAAGCTCGATCATCAACCTCATACTCATACAATCACAATCAACATTCCAATGCGGATTTTGCTCATTCTCACTCTCCTTGGCGAGCATGCGGGAGAAGATATATAAAAAATGAACTAAAAGAAGAACTAAGAGCCAACATGAAGCGGTGTTGTTTTTTCTGTTGTAGTGATTGTGGCAGCAACATTATGTATTTGAAAGATGTAACTCAATATCAGCAACAAGATATAGTGCTTATGGCAGTAACAATGTGATGTTTATGGTTTAGGCAACAATGTAATAAAATATGGAAACAACATTGTTCTTTATGGCAGCAGCAACATGTAGACAATTAAGCTTAATTCATACTCCCCCCGTTAATTAATATCTGTCATTTTCGGATGTGATTCTTGTTCAAAAATATGTGTCATTCTAGCTTTTTGCCACATTTTTTTCCACTTTTAACCCTACTATTCAACACAAAAGTAATTATTATCTAGATGGAAAAGTAAAAAGCAGGGGTACATGCGTCATTATTCTACTTTCCTTAATAAGTGTGCAAGTTTCTAAAATGACAGATATTTTTGAACGGAGGGAGTAACATTTTTATTGCATCCAAAGTGCTTACATATTTAAGGTTCATTACATCATACAACAGCTGCACATATTGTGCATAATAGTCCAACACCACTTTCAAAAGTCTGTACTTGGTCAGTCCAAAACCCAAAAGAGGCACCCATTTGTCTAAAAACCAAGTATGTCCATGCCTAAACCTGGAAATTTTGAACCAACCCAACCTATTGACTTAAATTGCCAAGTTTACCCATGCCTATATGTGCAAAACCCAACAATTGTACCAAAAGGTTGTGGGAAAACCTAACTAATTTGTCCAACCACTTGAATGACTTAAATAGGGCCATAAATGACAAAAATAGTCGTTGGAAGAAGAGAGAGAAAAAAATTTACTGTTGGAATATAACTATTGAAACATTCTAAACCATATGTGCTATCTTGTGAATTATAATTTTTTGGGAAATTTCATGAAATGCCACTATATTTTTGGCTAATTCATGAAATGCCACAAAAAAGTCACAAAATGCCACTAGATTTTTACAAAAGTCCATTAAATGCCACTATGTCATTGACCAGAAGAACAAAAAAGACAAAAATACCCCTATTAGTTAACAAAGTACTTTTAAAGTTCACAATATGCCACAAAGCGTTAAAAAATTCACTAAAATTAATAAAAAAATTCAAAATACTATAAAAATGTTGATAACGATAAAACTTATTAAAAATTATAAAAATAAATAAATAATATTTTAAATCATCATAAAACATTGTAAAGAGAGTAAATATTTCTTAGATTTTTTTCAAAAATTTTTGGTACCATAAAAAGGATATAGAGTTTTAAACACATAATTTATACTAATTTTTCTACAAATTTTACCATAAACTATACCAATTAATTACCTTATTTATAATAATTAATTACTATAATTTTTACCATAACTTTTTAAATTATTTTTTCTACCAGATAAAATTATTTTTTCAAAATATAATATTTTAAAATTTTAATTAATATTTGGAATTTTTTTAGTTTATATTCTGTTTTACAGATGACTTTATGACATAATATAATTTATTTTGAGTAAAGAATTTAAATTGATAAAAATACAAGATAATTTAAAAATGTATGGTACAAATTCTGGTTGTTAATAGGTACAAGTTATGGTGATTAATTGGTAGAAAATCGGTACTAGTCTTAATTTTTAACATAATTTATACTAATTTTTCTACAAGTTAAGCACCATAAGTAGTACCTATTAATTACCATAAATTGTACCATACATTTTCAAATTATCTTTTTTTATCAAATAAAATTATCTTTTCAAAATTAATTATATTATGTCATAAAGTGATCGGCAAAATAGAATATAAATTTAAAAATGATAATTTTCCAAATATTAATTAAAAACTAAAAATAATTTGTTTTAATAAATAATTTAAATTGCTAAAAAAATAATATAAAATGTATGGTAAAAATTATGGTAATTATCTATTTGAAGTCGTGCTACAATATTAGTCTGAATTTATAGAAAATATAGCATAAATTATGTGTTTAAAACTCTTCATTCTTTTTTATGGTACTAAATAATTTTAAAAAAAATTTAAGAAATATTTACTTTTTCAATGTTTTATGATATTTTAATATATTTTTATTTTATACTTTTTTATTTTTTTATATTTATCCATATTTTATATATCTTTATTTATTTTTTTGTGAATTTTAGTGAATTTTTTAACACTTAGGGCATATTGTGAACTTTAAAAGTACTTTGTTAACTAGTAGGGTATTTTTGTTTTTTGTTTTTGCTTCTGGTCAATGAGATAATGGCATTTCATGGACTTATGCAAAAATATAGTGACATTTCGTGACTTTCTTTTTTTTTTAGTGGTATTTCATGAATTAGTCAAAAATAGTGGCATTTCATGAAATTTCCCAAATTTTTTTGTGATATCCCAAAAACTTAAAAATTGAAGTATGGTATCATGTGAACTGAAAACTATAATTAAGTAAAGATTGAACCAGGGACAAAATCGTCTTTTTTGCACCCTTAGTTAACAGACAATTTAACATCCGTTACAGATTTGTGGTATTCCGTGAATTTTAAAAGTTGTTTGTGGTATCCCAAAAACTTTTTTAAAAAACATGGTATTTCGTGAATTAGCAAAGTTTTTAGTGGTACCCCGTGAAATTTCCTTAATATTTTGTATTCCTACCACTCAAAGGTTCGGTCAAGGTTGATATCGTATACTATATAAGGTCCTAAAATGGAATGAAAGAAGGTGTGCCTATTTCCTCTTTCCTTATCTCCTACCCCTCACCCTCAACTCTCAGTTTTATAACATAAAGTTTGTTAGAAAAAAGGTTTCACCTCTATAGAAGATAAATAAGAAAAAATATTAAAAAATAATCAAATTAACTATAAAAGAACGACTTCACAATTTTTTGTCATTTTAATTTCACAAATTTATCAATTTATTGCATGATTAATATTTCTAATAAAATTTTGTATATCTCTTAATTATATATAGCTATCATCATATTTTAGAGCTTTAAATTTGATTTTTTGGCACTACTTGCTATCATTAATCGTACTAAAGTTGTTTGTTTTTGTCTTTAATTACGAAAAAGTTAAATGATTTTTTTTTTCAAAAATAAAAGATCACGTATATATTAATTTTCCGTATTAATAAAGTTAAAAAAAAAGTAACTCCTCTATCCACCACCCACAATGATATACGGTATCCTTCATTTGTCAAACTATTTCATTTAAACATATACAATTACCAAACATGCTCATACAACTATAGCGCAATATAAGATGAGAAATAGTCAATGCAATCACTACAAGTCCACCACTGTTCAAACAGGTAGGTAAGAGTCGGATTAGTGGAATGAAAAAGTTACTTATTGAACTCTTACGATCTGCCAAAGGCCAGATTCTGTAAAGGGTCAATATTTCTAGTTAGTCACCTTGCTCTTTTAACAGATAGTGTCGGCCGTTGTTAGTTGGAGTAGGGTTTATCCATATAAGATTGCATGATCCTTAAAGGTGAAAAAGACTTTGCTAATTTTTAGTTATATATGCATAATGGGAATCCATGCTGATTTCCCCCCGGGATACTGATGCACCCACTACACTACCAAAATGCTTCTTTCAGAAATCTGGGCCGGCGCTAATGGCCTAATACTATGTTTAAGTGGTATGATTATTGTAATATTATAATTTTTTAGAACAAATAGAATATATTCACTGATTTAGAATGTATATATATATTCAACGTAACCTTGTGTAGACTAGATCATATATTATTGTATATAATCATTAAAAATATACTTAAGGGTAAATTTTCATTAAATAATATGTAAAAGATAATTTTAAAGTCTTATATTACTCTGTCCATCCTAAATTGACCATCTCGTACATAGTTTACAACTTAAATTCAATAATATTGACTATATTTATAGATAAAATGATATACAGAACAAAACAAGTAAATACGTATAGACGTACAGTCCAATGTAGAACCAAGAAAAAAGTTATTTTGTTATTAATATTTCTTGACTGCATCCTAACATAGGTATAAATGTCTAGACATATGTATTTTTACTGAATAAAAATTGTATTATTGTATATAAAAATTGTACAGATGTGTATATAAATGTACATATTCAATTCTGATATTGCTAAAATTGTACTAAATGTATCTACTAATTTCTTCAAATATACGGTAAGCTTACAAAGCCTGTACTTTTATTGTACACAAATTGTACCACTACAAATGTAGTAAAAAAAATAGCTACATACAGTTGCAGCTAAGAGGGATGGTTATGTTATTGGTAGTTGGTTTAGATTAGAATGTTTTTGAAAACTACTTGCAAAAATGTCGATATACGTGCCTCACGCACCCTCTCGAAAGATCCTCGTTAACAATAGCTTAAAACCGGAAGTGTTAGACTCTTTTTTTTCCGCCATGAATTCACCTTAGTTTTCCTTGCTTCATCCTTGTTTCATCTTTGGCATCAATATTAATCATTTGTAATCCTGTCTCCCTCCAAATTTCCTGCCTCTCTATCTCTCCTTCAGAGGTGAAGGATCCTCGCAAATTGTTTAGCATACTGTCGCCGGCTTCTGATCCTTGCAAGATCGGGTTTCACAAGTTGCATGCAACATTTATCCGTTTTTTGCTCAACCTTAGCCTGATTTAGCAAGGATTTAGCTACAGTGGTGTAGGTCCTCGCGATTTTATTTAGCATATCATCTCTAACTTCTAATCCTTGCAAGATTAAGTTTTCACAAGCTACATGGAACATTATCCGCCTTACTCTACCTTTTTGGCCAGACTTAGCAACACATTAAGCTACAGGTGCGCTTCTCCACTGTTCTGCCTTGTTTCTCTTCGGATCTACTTTGAATTGGGGGCGGCTGTTTGGGTTCCTTTCGATGAGCATTCTCTATCTGAATTGCTGAGGATCGGGGAGTGTGAGCCTCGATTTTTAATCCCTATCCTATGTTAATTAGGATCTGATCGGATTCTAGGTCCACTTATAACCTAAGCTTTAATTATGTCATATAACATTAGTTATTAAATCCTAAGTTAGCTCACTAGAACCTAATTAGAGTCGCCACCTAATTTTGACCTAGGGTAAATTAGGAAAGGAGAGTTCGGGTTTGGGGGCTTGATATTCGACTTATTTAGGGTTCAATTACTTTCATTACCCCTCGAAGTCGTTTTTCCTCTACTTAGTTTAATTACGGCTTATTACGAGTCGTTTTAACCTAAGTGCGCGCTTCTAATTTTATTTTTTACCATTTTTTGACAGAAAAATAAAGTGAAAATTAAAACTACCTAAACTAGGGTTTCAGAGGCAGAGTTAGGTCAAATTTTAGTTGTGTCCGTAGCCAAGGACCTAATGTCCGAGACCACGGACCCTAGTTGAATTACATGATTATGAAAACCGAATTAAAATAAAAACGTAAACTTGAAAAGTCCGGGGCCACAGACAGGGTGTCCGTGGGCCTGGACATGTACTGTTAAAAACCCTAAAATTTGAAAAATTGAAAAATAAGAAATCCCGCCACCGTCCATGGGTGTCCGTGGCCACGGACAACCAGTCCGTGGTCCCGGACTATGGGTCCGAGGTCACGGACCACCCACAGACAGTGGGTTTTTGGTGGTTCCCGATGTTGTTTTTGACTCAAAATTTATGCTCGTGTAGCCTGAAAGATTTCCAAGATGTTAGTAATCAAATATTCACAGTTTGAAGTCAAATTAAGCACAAAACTTAGCAAACAAGTAACAAGGCAGAAGCAAAAACAAATAGCAATACAGAAGCTAAAAAGGGTCGGTTTGAACCCAAAGTTTCAGAAAAGTATGATTATAACCTATTTTGGCTCCTGGATCAACGCGACTCTTCACGTCGGCATTCTTTCGGTAGTCCGTTGATCTCGGTTCTGGGTTGAGTTCGAACTCGGCTTCTGACTATTGATTGTTGATGGTATTCCTCACGTTTTGGTGGTGATTTAGCCGCTATTTGATGGTTAGAACAATGTTGGGAGTTGAAAATTGTGTGAAAGTGTGGATTTGAGAAGAATTTCGGTATTGTTTTGGTGCTTGGAAGTGCAAAAACGTGAGAGGATGGCTATGGTAGAGAGTTTTGATTGCCTAGGGTTCTGGGAGCTTATGTGATTCTAATTTTATCAAGATATTTGCTACTTTATATAGACTTCCTTAAAGATAAAGAAAATTTAGTAAAAACGAGATTTTTTGGAACTTTAATTAAGTGACTTCCCAAAAGAATCTGACTAAGAAATTTTAGCCACTTGTCAAGAATGACAATTATGATTTTTCTGAGGTGGAAACGAATTTTGTTAAATATTGGAATATTTTTAAATTCAATTTCTCGTCAAATTCAATCAGAAATTGCTTGAAAAATTATTGGGAATTCGAAAAATCAAAATTCCAACGCCATTATGCTCAAAATGTCATCCTATATCATGAAAATTTCAAAGCATTTTGATTTGTTTTAAGCCATTTTTGGAGGAGAGAGAAAGCTCATAGGGGGCTTAGGAGCCTTGAAAAATTACAAAAATGCCCTTGAAGATGACTGAGCTGTCCCTAGCACTCCGAAATGTGCCGATCGAACTGGCAATCCTCGCTACTTGACCAAACTAGCCTATTAGTAGAGACTCTCTTCCGGGGGGTTAAAATTTTGGGTATAACAGGGAGTCAGAGCTCCCAAAGATGGATTTTGCATGTTATTAGAACTGAAATGCCTAATATCATTTTTCTAAGCGAGATTAAGAGAAATGTGGAGGAGATGCGACACATCATTAGATCTCTGCCAAATTATAACAAGTTTACGATAAATAGTGCGGGTTGGGGAGGAGGCCTCGCTCGGATCTGGCGTAATACTATCACAATGGACATCTTGGATAGTTCTTTACACCATATTGACTGTTGATAGTTAATGGTTTAGGATCGATGTGGTACTGCACGACTGTCTATGGCTGGGTGGAGAATTTAAAGAAATGAAGAACCTGTGATAGGATCGGGGTGCTGACCGAGTAGGTCTGAGGTGTTAGTCACAAACCAACCCTGCTTGGAGATACGTATTTGCCAAAGATGATAACGCGGAAGCTTTTGTTTAATCTTAACAAGATATGATTCTGCTTATATTGAAATTAAATGTGAATTACAACCTAGCTTCCTATCTTGGGATTCGACCGAGGTATTCTCTCTCAACCAACACTCGCTCTACTCTAGGCGTAGATCAATGCATAATAAGGAATAAAGGAGTGTTTTGTGTGCTCTATAGGTAATAAATACCTAAGATAAAGTGACAAAGTCACACTAAGATCTCTTGAAATGCTTTCTCTCTCAAACAATCTTTTTCTCTCTCTCTTAGGCTTAATTTCGGATGCGTAAGTAACTTATCACAGATGTGAACTTATATACAGCCTAGAGACTAATGGTGGCCATCGGGTCCGGTTCTCCCCGGAACCGGCGGTTCCACCCGGAACCGATTAGAACCGGAACCGGCCGGGAACCGGTGGGAACCGGAACTGAACCGCCTCAGCCAGTTCCAAATACGAATACATGTTTTGAGATTCGGGCCCAAACCGGGCCCGGAACCGGAACCGCCAGGAACCGCCTGGAACGGTCGTCGGATTCGGAACCGGAACCGCCCCGGAACCGGTTGAAGTTACCGTTGGGTTTTTAAAATGTAACCTCTTAGTAGTAGTACTCTTTTTCCTTATTAGGGTTTTCCCAATGGTTTTTTACCTAATAAGGTTTTAATGAGGCACTGAATCATATAATAAAATTCTCTTTGTTCCTTATTTTTTGTGAATTCAATAAAAATTCCTAAGTCTTTGTTTCTTACACATTTAAGATTATAAACTTGAAGAATAACCTATCTAGGAGTAAAGTGGATGAAAAGAGCAACGTGTGCGCTCAAACGGATCTCAAATCGGAGCTAAAACAAAGCAACTGGAGCCGATCGAATCTTTCCGGAACCGCTCCGGAATCGGTCGGAACCGATCAGAACCGGAACCGGAACCGGCCGGAACCGGTTTTTTGATCGAATCCGAAGTGAATCCATATTTCAGAACCGGAACCAGAACCGGAACCGAAACCGCCCAGACCGGTTCCGAATACGAATACACATTTTCTGGAACCGGAACCGGTGGAACCGGACCTGTGGCCACCATTACTAGAGACATCCTAGAATATCGGAGCATGACTTGTGGAGTGAGTCTCTAGTTTACGTGTGCAAGTATCAAGGTCCACTTGCTGATCCACGATCTTCATGGGCATGTCTTCCATGTTGCCTTAAATATTAGAGTCGACTGGTTCTTCGTTGTGAGTTCGTGCCAAAGGTTGACCGGGAGTGGATGTTGAAGTATCTGTGCAGAGCTACTCAAACTGGAAGATCTTAAAGGCTAGTAGTTCTGCAGTGCGAGTCTGACTAAGGAGGCAATCATCTGTCAAATAACAAGGCAGAGCAACTATCTCGGGAGAACAACTCACTGTTTGTTCCCCCTTAAACAAGTATTCCCCCTCAAGATGATGCAGTTAAATAAGTGCTGATAAAACTAAAGTACGAAACTACTCATAATCTACTTAGCAGAAATAAAACCAATTCAAAGCATAGCAAGGCCTTCAGAGGCACTCAGTATCCACACATAGTCGCCCGCATAAACCAGCCGCGGGATACACCGCTTCCCCCTTTTGCCAACATCAGGGGGAAACACACAAGCAATAACCAAAAACTGAGTATTTAAGTGTCGCACAACAAACCACCAGAGCAAAACAATTGTTCAAAAGTTTGTCTTCCTAGGTACTATGGGTTAAGAGGGAGTGGGGCAAGTGTTAGACATCTCCTTGGTCCATTCCTGTATTAGTAGCCGTCGCTCCGTCTTCCCCCGAAACCTCAGCCTCGTCCATCTTGTTTGCTGCTGCAAGCGCTTCAACAAAACAATCTTTGAACTCCTCGACCAGATGCTTGATCCCTCCTTCAAAGATGTCCATCGTCTTCTTGTGGTTGTTGTTGAGAACGTCGATGAGTTTATCTATCTTTGTAGCCAGGGTAGCCAAATTTTCTTCGATCATAGTAACTCTTTCAGTGAGAGTTAAAGTGTCGGGATAGGGAGTTAGTTTTGGAGCAGGGAGTTTTTTAGATGGGGGATTTGGTCTGGAGATAGACTTGGTCTGAAAGAACGGAGTTTTGTTGTACAGAATCTGACCAAGTGTGTCAGTTTCGGTGATACGACTAGCTTTGGAGGGTTCAAAAGAGATCACAGTGGGTGAGGATTTTGGGTAACCAGAAGATGTACCCCAGAGAGTGTCGGGGTGAAGAGATAGTTGAGGATATGTGATTAATGATGAGTTGGGGTAGGTTTATTCTTTGGCTGTGGATCAGACAGTACATTATGGTAAGGTCAAGAGGCCTAGCGAACTGGTTTCCTTCCTTTCTTGGCACAAGGTTTTTAATTACCAAGGTGTGGAGCATTTAGTGTATGTTTGAAAGAGCGGGTCGGTCTAAAGAGTAACCGACACGGCTATTTGGGAGGAAAAAATCGTAAACCTCTTGTGCAGAAATAAACCCTAGATCGGGAAATCCAGCTCTATCATAAAACTCTAAACCAGAAGTTGGTATGGCCAAATGGGTTGCTAAAGTTTTAGAATCACGGCTTATAGCAGTTTCATGTACCTCGGTCATGAGTTTTCCTTTTATGATGACGTAGTTTTGGTAAAACTGGTAGGCCTCATCTTCGTGGAGGGTTTGAATGCCGTGAAACAAATGGATCCAGTTTTGAAAGCAGAACATCTCTTCAAACATGTCGAAACCCATCGATTGAAGCCATTCAAGATCCAGCAGTTTGCCTTTGACCAATTTGTGTGACTTGGCGGAGTCATCAGTAGGGAGGGAGTAGACCGTCGTTTGGGTATTGATCAGACCTAGTCTTGGAGGTGGTGTTGGAGGGACTGACTTAGCCCGAGGACGTAGTCGCTTTCTGGTGGAAGTTTTGCCGTTGTCCGAGTCGGCTGGAGTAGAGGAGTTTGTAGTGCTTCTAGTTTTCTCTGGAGCAGTTGCTGTGATGACCGGTGAAGGTGGAGGGACCGTGACAACAAGAGTTGGCTGAGAAGATGTCGGTTGGGTTTTGGCTCTGGATCATAGATTTCTAGTGGTTGGAGGACGGGGGGTAGTGGCTTTGGATCGACGATTTTTCTTTAGGGGTGGTTATTGTTCAGGGGCTGAGGGTTGGGCTTCAAAGACTGATTTGTCTTCTGGTTTTTCGGAATCTTTGGTGGGGGAGTCGGGTTTTGGATTTTCAGAAGATTGTTCAACAGGTGGTTGGAGGGAGCCAAATTGGATTTGCCCCAGAGATTTGGTTATGGTGTCTGGTATGGGTATGATTGGAGTTGTGGGTTGTGATGACTTCTTTGTTGGGGATGGTGTAGTTTCTGACTTTTGTGGCAAAGTAGTGGGGTTTACCGCAAGCGTGGGTTCAGTGGAGATGTAGGGAAGAGGAGTGGTAATGGGGTGGGTGTCAATGGACATATCGGGTGCTACGACGGTGGAGGCGGAGGTGGAGGTAGGTGTGTGTTTGGCTTGGAGAGCGTTGAGTTTATTGATCAACGCCTGAAGGAGTTGTGGATCATTCGGGAGTTCAATGTTGACAAAGTTAGGGTTTTGGTTTGAGTTTGGATTGGTTGCCTTGGTTCAGAGGGTGGTGGGTACGACAATGATCGAAATCGGAAACACGAGAGTAGGCTAAAGGCTTGGGATATTGTCGCTAGGTGGAAGAAGGTGAGAGAGTGGTAGCGTGTAAATATAGACTTGACGCTTGTGTCAGGAGAGTTTACTGATTGGGCGAGATAGATGGTGGCGGATTGAGGGGCTTGAATTTCACGGGTTGGTTTCGTTCACATATGATTTTTTTTAAAGCGCTGGTGATTCTTGTTTGACAGACATACTATGTTTTGGACATACTCATGCATATTACTCAAATGATGGTTAAACAAGAGAAGGAGATACAACCTTAGCTAAGTCATGCGAGTCATACCTAGTTGTGAACGCAGAGTTTCAAAAGGACCTCGTTGCAATGGTTTGGTGAATATGTCTGCAAAGTGATCAGAAGTGGGAACGTACTCTAGTTGTACCAACCCTTTTTCAACCGAATCTCTTAGGAAGTGGTGACGAATCTTAATGTGCTTTGTCTTGGAATGATGAATAGGGTTTTTAGATAAATCAATAGCACTATTGTTATCACAAAAAATGGTAGTACAAGAGAGAGGAATAAGATAATCCTGAAGTTGTTGTTGGATCCATAGTATTGGTGCACAACAAGCAGCTGTAGAGACATATTCGGCTTCAGCAGATGACAGGGCGACTGTGTTTTGCTTCTTGGAGCCCCAAGCTACAAGACATAGCCCTAGAAATTGTGCGGTGCCAGACGTACTTTTTCTGTCTAACAGAGAACTTGCAAAGTTAGAGTCACTGTACCCCATTAGTGTAAAATCAGGAGTACTCGGGTACCAGAGGTACATGTCCTAAGAGCTTTTTAGATAGCGAAAGATTCGCTTGAAACTTTGCAAGTGGATTCTTTTGGATTTGCCTGAAATCTTGCACAAAGACATACAACATAGAGAATGTCAGGTCGACTTGCTGTTAAGTATAACAAAGAACCTATCATACCTCGATATAGAGTTGCATCAATAACTATTCCTTTTTCATCGAGATGCGGTTTCTCAGTTGTGGACATTGGAGTAGGAGTCGCCTTGGAGTCATGGATCTTGTATTTGACGAGTAGCTCTTGGATGTCCTTTGGTGATGAATTTGAGTGCCGTTTTCTTTTTGATTGATTTGAAGACCTAAGAAGAATTTCAATTCTCCTAGTGCACTCATTTCAAACTCTTTACTCATTAGATCAGAAAAGAAAGTACATAATTCTGGAATGGTGGATCCATAAATTATATCATCCACGTAGATCTGAACAATAAGTATGTCTTCACCCTTGGTGAGAGTGAAAAGATTTTTGTCAACCTTACCGCGGATAATCCCATGAGACAATAAGTAAGATGAGAGACGTTCATACCATGCTCGTGGATCCTGCTTTAGTCCATATAATGCTTTGTCTAACTTGTAGACATACTCGGGGTGGATTGGATCTTCAAATCCCGGTGGTTGAGCAACATAAACATCCTTGTTGATATAGCCCTGTAAAAACGCAATCTTGACATCCATTTAGTATAACTTCATACCTCGATGAGCTGCATATGCCACAAGTATGCGAATAGCTTCAATTCGAGCGACTGGGGTATAAGTTTCATCATAGTTGATTCCTTCTGCTTGAGCATATCCTTGAACCACAAGTTGAGCTTTATTACGAGAGATATTCCCTTAATCATCGAGTTTGTTTCGAAACACCCATTTGGTACCAATTGGTTTATGGTTTGTGGGATAGGGAACAAGTCACCAGACTAAGTGGCGTTGTAGAGAGTGTAGCTCTTCCTGCATTGCTAAAATCCAGTTATGGTCGCCTAGGGCTTGTTGGACAATTTTTTGGTTCGATTGTGGAGATAAATGCGTTAAATGCGCAGAGATTTTGATGGGTTTCACTGTGGGTTTGAACACCTTTTGTAGGATCACTTAGTATTTGGTCTATTGGGTGAGCGGAGGCTTGTTAGAATTTTTTTTTGGAGCTTGATTGTTGGGTAGAGGAAATTTATGGTGTTTGATGATCTGGAGGAGTGGGTGTGGTGTGAGGGTTTGAGGTTTGAGTTTGTTAGCCATCAGTGGGAATAGGTAAGACATCTTTGAACGAGTTATCAGGGTCATCGTCGTTGTCGGAGGAGGAGTCGGTTTGGAGAGGTGTTTGAGGGAAAGGGATGGTTGCTACGGGTATTTCTGTGAATGTTGTGTCTTGGGAATCTTCTTGAGGTACATGAGGATCATTCTCGTAATCTCCCGTGTTTGAAAGTTCTTCGAAGTGTATGTGAGGACTTTCTTCAAGGCATTTTGTACGTTTGTTAAGTACTCTATAAGCTCGGCTTTGGGATGAGTATCCAAGGAATATTCCTTCATCTCTTTTGGAGGCAAACTTGCCTAGGTTATCTTTTCCATTGTTATGAATGAAATAGCGACAACCAAAACGACGTAGATGACTTACTGAAGGAGGTCGCCTTTTGAGGATCTCGTAGGGTGTTTTTCCAAGAAAGGGATGGATGGACGCCCGATTCAGTATGCATGCAGCTATATTGATAGCTTCGGCCCAGTATGAGGTTGGTAGACTACTGTCGATGAGCATTATTCTTGCCATTTCCACTAGAGTGCGATTCTTCCGTTCTACCACACTGTTTTGTTGTGGAGTACGGGCAACTGATGTCTGATGCACTATTCCGTTTGACCTGCAAACTCAGAACATTGTATGTTGCAAAATTCTATACCGTTTTCAGAACGTAATGTTTTGACTGAGGTAGACAATTTGTTAGTAATCATGTGAAACAAGGTTTCAAATTCAGAAAATGTCTCTGACTTGGTTTTAAGAAAGAGTACCCATGTCCAGCGCGAGTAGTCATCCACGATGATTAGGACATATTTCTTACCACTTTTGCTTTGAACCCGCATTGGGCCACATAGATCCATATGTAATAGATCTAACGGGGCTATGGTAGTCATCTCAGGTTTGCTGGGAAAGCTTTCCCTAGTATGTTTACCTTGTACGCACGCTGGGCAGAGTGAGTCAGTCTGAAAGTTTATCTTAGGAAGACCAACAACGAGATTACCGTTCTTGATTTTGTTCAGCAGTTTCCCATGTGCATAACCTAATCAGGAGTGCCATAAGGATTGATTTTTATCCTGTACACTAAGACAAAGAGTTCCATCTAGGTTAGGATTTTCAAGAGATAGCTTGTAAAGGTTATTCACCCTTATACCAGTAGCTTTAGGAAGACCTGTTTGCTCATCAATGATTTTGCAATCTGATGCCGAAAAGAGAACAACATTAGAGAGATCAAATATTTGAGAGATACTTAGAAGATTGTGTCCAAGACCATCTACTAAATTAACATTTTCTATTTTGAACAAGGAGGGATTGCCGACGGTTCCAATACCAATGATTTCACCATGAGCATTGTCGCCGAAAGTGACTTTTCCTTTATAATGTTGAGAGAGAGTCGTGAACTTGTCAAGGTCTCCTGTCATATGTCATGAGCATCCATTATCCAGAAACCAAGAGTCATTGTCCACGGTCTTCTCTCCCTGCAAAACAATAAATGGTTAGACTTGGGAACCCAGGCAAACTTGGGTTCCCTCTTTGATGAGTAAGAGATATGATCACGTCGGGCTTTAGACAGAGTATGTATGCGTTGCATATTAAAGGATAAATCACGACCAAGCTTGTGACATGAAGAGTGAATGTGTCCATCGTATCCATAGTAACCACAAATCAACAATGAAGGAAGATGAACATACTTCTTTTGCCAACAAAATTTGTTCTCAAAATTTTCTTTTTGAATTTTTCTTCGTCAAAGTTTGTTAGGTTTTGACGCCATCTTAGGCAGGTTTACCTTAACTTTGTTTTTCAGCCAATGAGGGGGACTCGATGATGAGACCGAATCCATCTGTGCCTTTTTAAGTGCGATGGTCAGGAAGTCGATCTTCTTCTCGAGTTTGGCTTGCCTTTAATTTGACTCACGAAGTTTGTTTTCAAATAATTTTGGTTTTTTCATGGCAGCAACCTCACGAACAAAGGTAATAGGTTTGAGAGATTTCTTGGGGACTTTGGAGCAGTTCTTTAGCAAGGAGTTTTTTTGTAGGGACATGATTTGGTCTTTCAAGGAGCTACTGGTAGTATGTGCATCTCGTAACCCGCTTTCAAGTTTTTCAACATTTTGCTGATTTTTGGAGTTTGAGACGGTCATTATTGACATGACCTTTTAGCACATGTATTCCTTCATAGAGTAATGCTATCCTCTCTTGCTCTTCCGTTAGATCAAATTCAGGGTGATTCGGATCTATGAAGTAAGTAGATAAATGATAAGCCGTAGACTTATCATATTTATTGTATTAGATTCAGGTGTATATTAGTATAAATAAGGTTAAATAGTTAGTAATTATGTTATATTACATATTAAGTCTATTATTTGTTCAGATTTATGTTTTTACATGTTTTTCATACAAGGAAATAATTTCTGACCAAGATGCCGGACATAAGGCCAGATGTCCTCTGCACGGCACAAGTACGAGGCAAAAACATGTTACTGCCGGATCCGATGCCGGGTAGTTCCCACCCGGCATAAGGAAAAGTTGCCACGGTTGACCAAACGTCAACAGTTATGACCGTTACCACTCTAGCCCCTGCCGGGTATGGTGCCGGGCATCTCCTGTCCGGCACAGGCGTCAGTTCGCATAGATTTGATGGTTTCGACCGTTAACAGTTGGCACGTGTTTTATTAGGTGCCGGATGACTTTTACCCGGCATGCCACCCAGCATACATGGATTTTGTTGCCTATAAATAGTACGAGAAGGGCTACACTTTCACACACTTCAACATCATATTACACTCCATTCATTACTCCATTTCCGCCTCATTCCAAGGTGTTGGTGTCCAAGGAATTTCTATGCAACTTTCCATGCGAAGAGAAGAAATCTATGGCGGGTTAAGGCTACATCCAATTTTCTTATCTCCTGTGTATTCTCTCTCTTGTTCCGTGTGGATAGTGGAGTAGGAATTCCTTGTTTGTTCTTTGGTTAGGGAATGAAACTCTCTTTGTAAAACAATGTGTTCTTCTTAATATAATTTCAAGTTTATTAAGAGTAAGATTCTTATTGAAAGAGAATTGGTTGATCTCTTATTCTCTTCATGCAAATTTTACTTGTGGAGGACGAATCCCAAGTAGAATAGGTTAGACTCTCTTAATGATCTTCCTACTCCCTTCTTGTGAATTAAGAGTTAGTAGTAAGAGTGAGAATTAACCCATCTTTCCCATTACTTTTTCCATTTCGTGGCATGACATATGCTCGATTTGTTAATAGGTAGTGAGTCTTCTGTTTTCTTCTCGGAAACTGGAGAAAGAATATGCATATTGTAACACCCCACCTACCACCGTACACATAACATCAAATTGCAGCGGAAAATTCAACTCATCGCATTACTTAATTCAATGGTGTTACACGCCGTTAACCACCCACGTGGCTAACAAGGCTAATACATGTACATTGTATCGGTCTGATGGACTAGATTCCCGAGCAACTACACAATACAATCCTTATTCCGTTTCCAACATTTAATATTACATACATTCCCACTGTACCGAGTATTCACAAACTAATGCCGATAACAATTTCGGTCTTACTACGCCTACAATGCTTACGCCATTAAATGGCTACCCATGCATAAACATCTACCCCGTCCTACTCTCGAACGGCTTCCAGCTCCTTGTGCCTGAAATAGAAAAGGAGAGAAAAGGGTGGCCCCCAAGGGGCTCAACACCTTTGCTGGTATGGTAATCCCGCAGCCCACATACTACCGGGCCACGCACAACTAATTGTCGTCTTAGCATGCAGTTGATTATATTTAAATCATGCATACAAACCATAAACACACAACACTTTGCATACACCCATCGATAGGGCTCAATATATATCCAACACATCCACACTTAACAAACCATCCAATGATTCCTTTAACCTTAGAGTGGCTCTCCTCTAAAACGGAGCTACTTCCTTAATGAACGACACGTACCCGTTAATCGGGTTATCCTTAAATGCCTCTTGTCACAAACTGGGATTCATTTCCATGATCCACACACTCCATATCCTACATCATATCTCATTTCTCACATAATAAAACATAACAACACCTTCCTTGTTTCGTCGTACACATGATGACATCGCATTCATTTAAAACATCCAATATATATATATATACCATAGCATAGCAAGGGAATTTGCATAGCACCATAACATTACATAACACCATAAATTCGGTTCTCACAGGGAACCTTCCACCATAGTTAGTATACCATGTGAGCCTAGGGATTTTTGCCAATCCCATGTTAAGCTCGTTACCAACCTCGTTACCGTCCAGTTATATAGAACGGTTAACTTATACCCAAGGTGTGTCGGATATAGTGATCCCAAGCACACCGAAATGACATTCGCATGCCCCTGTGGCCCGACGTGAGTCAGTAACTAGCTTTGGATAAGCTAAGGGAAGGTAGAAACCAAATTGGAATACAACCTATACATACACCAAGAGAGCCGAACCGGATATGACATCGACTCCCGTCCATCACACGCGTGGCCGGAACAACCGGACTCCTCACCCCCCATTAGTACATATACACTTATAAATACGTAGTTAGAGATCCATTATGGAGCCTACCACATCCACACACCATACGGTATCATAACCGAGTTAAGCACACAAGGGAGGTTCACACACTTGCATACGACAACAATATCCAACTAACTCACACATAGCCGTGGTTAGCACGTTCCCAAGGTTTGGGCCGTCAACTCCGAATACCGATCACTCATGTGTCCCTAGTTTTGGTTAGCTAAGGTTTAACACATATTTGAGGTTAAATGGTATCGGAGGCCAAATTCGCCCATAAATGAATTACTATAAAACTCATTACATGTTTTAATCTTACAAGGTGGCAAACACTCAGAAAAATCATATTGGCATACAAGCCGGTGTAATCCGGTAGGACACAGGTTGCAAGAAAACCATACCTGTCACCGGAGTCCACTTTATCACGTCCACTTATGTTCCTCGAGCAATTCTCGAACAACTGACAACATTGCATATACTTTTATTTAACTTCGGGGTAACATGATTGTTTAATGTCTAAAGCTTATAACTTTTCCCCGTTAACTTAGTTACATAACTTCACTTTTTAACTTGTTTTACTTTCATATTTTATTACAACTTCTCACCCACTTGTCATTAAAACTCACCTAACATTTCTTAACAACCTCATAACATCATTCACCATCAATCCCCATCATTACACATCATTTCCATACTTAAACAATGTTTTTGGTCCATACAGCGCCTTGTCCGAAACTTGTGTCCGGACTTCCCAAGTTCGGACACCGTTCGAGACTCTATGGGTGCAAATTGGTGAATGTCCGAACTTGCGTCCGGACTCCCCAAGTTCGGACGCTGTTCGAGGCCAATCCAGAGAAATAAATAGGTGTGTCCGAACTTCCCATGTTCGGACGTAGTTCGGACGCTGTTCGAAGATCAGAATATCACGCGCACACAGGCACGTCCGAACGTCCACATTCGGACGGTAGTTCGGACAGCCTAGAACTTCACTTTCCAAGCTTTATTTCATCTATTCTCTTCATCCATTGACCACCCAAGCTTCATACATGAACTTAGGCATATTCTAATGCTAGAATATCACTTTGATTCACCTTAAAACATTGTCCAACTTGTTACTCAATCTTCTTATCAAATCTCTTAACACTTGTAACATTTCCTTTTTGTTTCCCAAGTGGTGTTTCACCTTAAATGACCCCTACACTAAAATGCTTCCTCACCTTCATAACATCATCTCCCAAGCATCTCCTCTTACTAACCAAATCCTCTTTTCACAACTCCTTAAAGTTCCTTTCTCAAAACCTTATCTATACATTATTCCCACCTTGCACACCACATAACCTAAACCTTAAACAAACTTCTCCAAGACTTTAATACATTCTCAAAAACACATATTGAATTCCTAGAATCCAAGACAATGCCTAAATCCTTATAGCACCTTAGAACACCTTAATGCATGTGTTCTTCCTTAGTGAAGCATGTATCCTTCCTAACAATTCCTAGTTCACCCAAGTTCATTAAGCACTTAGAGCTCCTTATACATTTTACAAATTTTGCCAGGGTTCTTAGCACATCATCATTCCAAACTCATAGTTTCACCATTAAACACTCAAATAAACCTAATTCACTATCAGACAAAACACATCACCAAATTTACAACTACATCGACATAAGTATAATTAAACTTGCTTGGCACTTAGGCCTTAAATAAACATGGCTCTTAGCCCTTAAATTGCATAATCCTTAAACACTGAATTTCCACAATACATAAGCCTTTGACCTGCAATTACACTCACCAAGACATATGTTCCTTTACTAGTCTCCTTGAGAACACCTTACTAAGTCATTCACCATTTGCTCTTTAGGTAGTTTTAGCAAGCATTATAAGCTCATTTCTCCTAAGGCATTAAACCACATTGAGATAGCACATTTACCTCTTTTCCTCACAAACTTCTTTCTTGTTTCCTCTTAAAACCGGTAAGGCATTTCTTTCCTTGTCAACTACTAAACAATATACCAATGTTGAAATGAGTATATAAGCTTTATGCTTCATCTCATTGTAAACCCTAGGTTTACATTATTTCAAAAACATTAATGTAGTTGTTTTACCTTGATCATTGAAGGGAGTTTGAATATTTATGAAGAGAGGACTCCACCTAGTCCATAAGAGATTGGAATGAAGCTAGAACAAAGTCACATAAAGAGCTCCATCAATGTGCAATTTCGGTCAAGGCAAAAACATGAAGGAAACTTGATTTTTCTTTGAGATTCCTTACCTAGGAGCAAAGGAGAGTAATAATATGTAGAAACACAAGCTCAAGCTCCATCCATGGTGATTCCTCTTGGCACCAAAACAGAGCTCTTGGGATTTTGAAAGGATGGAATTGAAGAGCTTGATGAGAGGAAGAGATTGGTGGTGTTTGTTTTTGATTTGGTTAAGTGAGCCAAGAAATATTGGCAATGGAAGATGGCCTTTGGTGCTGTTGCTGTAGCATTACCGTGAGAACAGAAGGAAGAGAGGTAGAAGAAGGCTTAGAAACCGTGTGAAATGAAGGAGGAAGGGAGAAATGAGATTGGTTTTGCTTTTAAGGATATTTATAACTTAAAGCAAATAGTAACCTATGAGTCACCTTTATTTACTTAACAAGTTAACATTTTGGTGATCATTACTACCAAAACGGCCCCCTTATTATAGAAGGGTATAATAGTCTTTGTTGACCAATTTAATTACTTATAACATTATATGTTACAAACTAGCTTATAAAAATCACTATTCACAAAACAAGGCACATAGAAGTGAAATTTTTGATTTCCCATTGATATAGCCACCCAAATGTGATATATAGTACACATGTTAATTAAAGAGTAATGATGGACATTTAGCCATTCAAAACTCATTTACAAGACAATTTTTCAAAAACGTGCTTTAAGATTCTTAAAGCACATTTTGTGTTTTAACTTGTTTTCAAGCTTGGTTTTCTTTTGTAATGATTTAATCATGTTATTAACATATTATAAGGTATAGGTATGACCATTAGTTTTATACAAATTTATCCCAAGCTTAGAGCACATTTTAGCCCATATTGACCTTAAGGTATTTATTTGTGTTTTGTTTGGTTTCATTGTCCACCAAGGTTTCCTAAGGACTTAATTAGCCTTATAAAATCATAATTAAACATTATCAAGTCTTGGTAGGATCTTTGGGTCCTAACCAAGTTCACTCCAAGCTTAGAGCATGTTTTTGCTCAAACCGTGTCTTAATGCTTTATTGTATTTTACTATGGTTTAAATTGTACACTGATGTTCCTAAGGCACTTTTTAGCCTTTAAATACCATAGTTTAACATTTACACAACATACCAAGGTTTGGGGTATTTCACATATTGACTATGCCAGATGCACTGCCGGGTGGCCAATGTCCGGCGTGCATCTGGTGTCCGGCAGGGCACCCGGCGCATTCAATTGTTGGTTAATTCGAAGGCTGGTGTTTATGTTTCGAGTTCATGTTGATACTTCGATGGTTTTAAGCCCTGAATCAAGAATAATCTCCTTGTAAATACCACTTAGTTTAGTTAGTTTTAATTAGGATTAGAAAAATATTTCAATTTCCCCCCTTGTCTTAGAATAGGTTATTACCGGATTAGGACTAATTTTCTATAAGTCCCTTGGGTCGATATTCTCGGTCATAATATATTTACACTATACTCCGACTGGGTTTTATTTTGCTACCCGTAGTAGAGATGTAGGTCTAGTTATTTATTCTATCTTTTGTATATAGTTTTTCCAAATTTTCATGTTAGCAAATTGGCACCGTTACCGGGGACTTGGAATTAGTCCAAGTCCTAAATTCGGTAAAACGCCCTATTCTTTATTCTTTGTTTCTTTGATGTGATTCATTTTTTTAGGTTGAATATGCCGGGTGCAATGCCGAATATCTGGTACCCGGCACATTCAACATTTCTTATTTTCTAACTTTTCTATTTGTTGTTGGTTTCATAGGTTGATCGTGCCGTGCAGAATGCCGGGTCTCCTACGTCCGACATCTTAGAGGAAGTCCTACGTCAGATAGGATTTACCCGGCGCATAATCCAGTCGCTTCAACCTTAAACTTATATTTTGTTTCTCTTCAAATTCAGAGTTTTTGTAAATATTCCATCCTATGGCACCCTTTTTATCTTTACCTTCCCTTTTCTGTTTATTTATTTCTTTTTTTTTCGAGTTTAAACACGTCGGGTGTAGCGCCGGGTGAAATCAACCCGGCAATCTTGGAGGAAGTCCAATGCCAGGCTTCGCACACCCGGCACCACGTCCGGCATACGTAATTTTGTCTTCTTTTAATTTTTGCAAATTTAATTATGTAAATATCTTTTTATTTTTTATTACAAATATCTCATTTTTTCTTTTTGATTTATTTTTTTTTCTTTGCAAGTTTAAACAAGCCGCGCAGAAAGCTAGGGAAAACCAATCCGGCATTAATGGAAGAACTCCATTGCCGGATACGAGGCACCCGGCATTAGGTCCGGCATGTTCAAAACATTTTTTTTATTTTTATTTTTTATTTTTTATTATTTTTTTCTCTTGAATTGGTAACATTCCTATATTATTATTTTTGTATTATAATTTGTTGAATTTAATAGTTTGTGTACTCCTCCAAAGTAAATTAGGTGAATGCATTTCAAGCACACTCCCTACACAAATACTCAAATACAGCAGGCGAATGGCAACAACCCTCTTCCTCAGCAGGCGAATGTGGAAAATTGCATGACCACACGCCCAGTGCTCCGATTGGCCAGATTTTTATACCACCTGAGGAAGCGGAACTTGAAGAAATCTCGACCATTTGCATGGAGCATAAGTCAATGAAGTTGCAAATGCAGCAACTTTTTGCTCAACTATGACCGCCAGGTCAACTCCCGTCTCCAACGCTGAACATGATCAACGGGAGTATGTGAGATCGGTAATAACTCTGCCGAGTAGCCAAAGGCTAAGTGTAGGGCAGTCCCACGCGTCTGCTCTTCTTTCACCACAGGGGTGTTATTTTCTTCTTAATTCCTTTTATTCTTCTTTTCTTTCGAACACTGGGGACAGTGTTCCTGCCAAGTGTAGGGAAGGGACCCCCCTTTAAAAAATAAAATAAATTTGTATATATATGCTTAAGTTTGAGTTTTATCAATGTTTTACTAAAACGTTTTGCGTGTTTTTGATTAAGTTGAGTTTAGGAATGAATAAATGCTTGTTCTCTCAAGAGGTAACCTTTCTAATGACTTGTAGATTCTTGTTTTTAACTTCTTGATTCTCTTTATTAGCATGAGTATACGACCTTACTCTAATTTCTATCTCTTATTTACTTCTGGGTAATATTTTCTATTCTTTTTCAAAATGGTGAGAATTCTTTTGGGTGAAAATCTTAAAAAGGGTTTTATGAAAAAAAAAGACAGAAGAAGAGAAAAAAAAGAAAGAAAAAAAAGAAAACAATCTTCTTCCAAAGGAAAAGCGTTATATTCCTTGAGGTTGCAAAAATGCCCCAGAATAAAAACAAGATACGAGAGTTTTTCCTTTTATTTTTCTCCTAAATTCCCCGTTCTTCAATGCCAAAAAATCATGGTTGATTCAGAAACCCTTGCATAATAGGGCTGAACAATAAAAACCATTGATGAGTGTCTTGGCCACATTCAGAAACTCTTGAAAATAGAGCTGAGTGTTGGAAACCGGAAAAAGGAGAGACTACAAAATCCCTTATGCAAAATAGCCCAAGAGAGTTTTGATCTGTTTTTGAAATTAAATGTTTTATTTTATACCCATTAGTATGTTGTTGATAGATAGAATAAGATGATTAAGTGATGCTTATGAATTAGAGTCAGGCAGTTAGAAATATTTATCTAATTGTCATTCTAGAGTTTATCTGTTTTGTGCATAAGTAATTACTCCTTTCTAATCTAGTTTTGCTCGAGGACTAGCAAAAGGTAAGTGTAGGGCCTTGATAAGCCGCGGACTTATCATATTTATTGTATTAGATTTAGGTGTATATTAGTATAAATAAGGTTAAATAGTTCATAATTATGTTATATTACGTATTAAGTCTATTATTTGTTCAGATTTATGTTTTTACATGTTTTTCATACAAGGAAATAATTTCTGACCAAGATGCCGGACATAAGGCCGGATGTCCTCTGCACGGCACAAGTACGGGGCAGAAACATGTTACTGCCAGATCCGATGCCGGGTAGTTCCCACCCGGCATAAGGGAAAGTTGCCACGGTTGACCAAACGTCAGCAGTTATGACCGTTACCACTCCAGCCCCTGCCGGGTATGGTGCCGGACATCTCCTGTCCGGCATAGGCGTCGGTTCGCATAGATTTGACAGTTTCGACCGTTAACAGTTGCCACGTGTTTTATTAGGTGCCGGATGACTTTTATTGGGCATGCCACCCGGCATACATGGATTTTGTTGCCTATAAATAGGACGAGAAAGTGCTACACTTTCACACACTTCAACATCATATTACACTCCATTCATTACTCCATTTCCGCCTCATTCCAAGGCGTTGGTGTCCAAGGAAGTTCTATGCAACTTTCCACGCGAAGAGAAGAAATCTATGGCGGGTTAAGGCTACATCCAATTTTCTTATCTCCTGTGTATTGTCTCTCTTGTTCTGTGTGGATAGTGGAGTAGGAATTCCTTGTTTGTTCTTTGGTTAGGGAATGAAACTCTCTTTGTAAAACAATGTGTTCTTCTTAATATAATTTCAAGTTTATTAAGAGTAAGATTCTTATTGAAAGAGAATTGGTTGATCTCTTATTCTCTTCATGCAAATTTTACTTGTGGAGGACGAATCCCAAGTAGAATAGGTTAGACTCTCTTAATGATCTTCCTACTCCCTTCTTGTGAATTAAGAGTTAGTAGTAAGAGTGAGAATTAACCCATCTTTCCCATTACTTTTTCCATTTCGTGGCATGACATATGCTCGATTTGTTAATAGGTAGTGAGTCTTCTGTTTTCTTCTCGGAAACTGGAGAAAGAATACGCATATTGACTATGCCAGATGCACTGCCGGGTGGCCAATGTCTGGCGTGCATCTGGTGTCCGGCAGGGCACCCGGCGCATTCAATTGTTGGTTAATTCGAAGGCTGGTGTTTATGTTTCGAGTTCATGTTGATACTTCGATGGTTTTAAGCCCTGAATCAAGAATAATCTCCTTGTAAATACCACTTAGTTTAGTTAGTTTTAATTAGGATTAGAAAATATTTCAATTTCCCCCTTGTCTTAGAATAGGTTATTACCGGATTAGGACTAATTTTCTATAAGTCCCTTGGGTTCGATATTCTCGGTCATAATATATTTACACTATACTCCGACCGGGTTTTATTTTGCTACCCGTAGTAGAGATGTAGGTTAGTTATTTATTCTATTCTTTTGTATATAGTTTTTCCTACAATTTTCATGTTAGCAAATTGGCACCGTTACCGGGGACTTGGAATTAGTCCAAGTCCTAAATTCGGTAAAACGCCCTATTCTTTATTCTTTGTTTCTTTTGATGTGATTCATTTTTTTAGGTTGAATATGCCGGGTGCAATGCCGAATATCTGGTACCCGGCACATTCAACATTTCTTATTTTCTAACTTTTCTATTTGTTGTTGGTTTCATAGGTTGATCGTGCCGTGCAGAATGCCGGGTCTCCTACGTCCGACATCTTAGAGGAAGTCCTACGCCAGATAGGATTTACCCGGCGCATAATCCAGTCGCTTCAACCTTAAACTTATATTTTGTTTCTCTTCAAATTCAGAGTTTTTTGTAAATATTCCATCCTATGGCACCCTTTTTATCTTTACCTTCCCTTTTCCGTTATTTATTTCTTTTTTTTTCGAGTTTAAACACGTCGGGTGTAGCGCCGGGTGAAATCAACCCGGCAATCTTGGAGGAAGTCCAATGCCAGGCTCCGCACACCGGCACACCACGTCCGGCATACGTAATTTGTTTCTTCTTTTAATTTTTGCAAATTTAATTATGTAAATATCTTTTTATTTTTTATTACAAATATCTCATTTTTCTCTTTTTGATTTATTTTATTTTTTTGCAAGTTTAAACAAGCCGCGCAGAAAGCCGGGGAAAACCAATCCGGCATTAATGGAAGAACTCCATTGCCGGATACGAGGCACCCGGCATTAGGTCCGGCATGTTCAAAACAATTTTTTTTATTTTTATTTTTTATATTTTTTCTCTTGAATTGGTAACATTCCTATATTATTATTTTTTGTATTATAATTTGTTGAATTTAATAGTTTGTGTACTCCTCCAAAGTAAATTAGGTGAATGCATTTCAAGCACACTCCCTACAAAATACTCAAATACAGCAGGCGAATGGCAACAAACCCTCTTCCTCAGCAGGCGAATGTGGAAAATTGCATGACCACACGCCCAGTGCTCCGATTGGCCAGATTTTATACCACCTGAGGAAGCGGAACTTGAAGAAATCTCGACCATTCGCATGGAGCATAAGTCAATGAAGTTGCAAATGCAGCAACTTTTTGCTCAACTATGACCGCCAGGTCAACTCCCGTCTCCAACGCTGAACATGATCAACGGGAGTATGTGAGATCGGTAATAACTCTGCCGAGTAGCCAAAGGCTAAGTGTAGGGCAGTCCCACGCGTCTGCTCTTCTTTCACCACAGGGGTGTTATTTTTCTTAATTCCTTTTATTCTTCTTTTTCTTTCGAACACTGGGGACAGTGTTCCTGCCAAGTGTAGGGAAGGGACCCCCCTTTAAAAAATAAAAATAAATTTGTATATATATGCTTAAGTTTGAGTTTTATCAATGTTTTACTAAAACGTTTTGCGTGTTTTTGATTAAGTTGAGTTTAGGAATGAATAAATGCTTGTTCTCTCAAGAGGTAACCTTTCTAATGACTTGTAGATTCTTGTTTTTAACTTCTTGATTCTCTTTATTAGCATGAGTATACGACCTTACTCCAATTTCTATCTCTTATTTACTTCTGGGTAATATTTTCTATTCTTTTTCAAAATGGTGAGAATTCTTTTGGGTGAAAATCTTAAAAAGGGTTTGTGAAAAAAAGACAGAAGAAGAGAAAAAAAAAGAAAGAAAAAAAAAGAAAACAATCTTCTTCCAAAGGAAAAGCGTTATATTCCTTGAGGTTGCAAAAATGCCCCAGAATAAAAACAAGATACGAGAGTTTTTCCTTTTATTTTTCTCCTAAATCCCCGTTCTTCAATGCAAAAAAATCATGGTTGATTCAGAAACCCTTGCATAATAGGGCTGAACAATAAAAACCATTGATGAGTGTCTTGGCCACATTCAGAAACTCTTGAAAAATAGAGCTGAGTGTTGGAAACCGGAAAAAGGAGAGACTACAAAATCCCTTATGCAAAATAGCCCAAGAGAGTTTTGATCTGTTTTTGAAAATGAATGTTTTATTTTATACCCATTAGTATGTTGTTGATAGAATAAAGATGATTAAGTGATGCTTATGAATTAGAGTCAGGCAGTTAGAAATATTTATCTAATTGTCATTCTAGAGTTTATCTGTTTTGTGCATAAGTAATTACTCCTTTCTAATCTAGTTTTGCTCGAGGACTAGCAAAAGGTAAGTGTAGGGCCTTGATAAGCCGCGGACTTATCATATTTATTGTATTAGATTTAGGTGTATATTAGTATAAATAAGGTTAAATAGTTCATAATTATGTTATATTACATATTAAGTCTATTATTTGTTCAGATTTATGTTTTTACATGTTTTTCATACAAGGAAATAATTTCTGACCAAGATGTCGGACATAAGGCCGGATGTCCTCTGCACGGCACAAGTACGGGGCAGAAACATGTTACTGCCAGATCCGATGCCGGGTAGTTCCCACCCGGCATAAGGAAAAGTTGCCACGGTTGACCAAACGTCAGCAGTTATGACCGTTACCACTCCAGCCCCTGCCGGGTATGGTGCCGGACATCTCCTGTCCGGCATAGGCGTCGGTTCGCATAGATTTGACAGTTTCGACCGTTAACAGTTGCCACGTGTTTTATTAGGTGCCGGATGACTTTTACCGGGCATGCCACCCGGCATACATGGATTTTGTTGCCTATAAATAGGACGAGAAAGTGCTACACTTTCACACACTTCAACATCATATTACACTCCATTCATTACTCCATTTCCGCCTCATTCCAAGGTGTTGGTGTCCAAGGAAGTTCTATGCAACTTTCCACGCGAAGAGAAGAAATCTATGGCGGGTTAAGGCTACATCCAATTTTCTTATCTCCTGTGTATTGTCTCTCTTGTTCTGTGTGGATAGTGGAGTAGGAATTCCTTGTTTGTTCTTTGGTTAGGGAATGAAACTCTCTTTGTAAAACAATGTGTTCTTCTTAATATAATTTCAAGTTTATTAAGAGTAAGGTTCTTATTGAAAGAGAATTGGTTGATCTCTTATTCTCTTCATGCAAATTTTACTTGTGGAAGACGAATCCCAAGTAGAATAGGTTAGACTCTCTTAATGATCTTCCTACTCCCTTCTTGTGAATTAAGAGTTAGTAGTAAGAGTGAGAATTAACCCATCTTCCCCATTACTTTGTTCATTTCGTGGCATGGCATATGCTTGATTTGTTAATAGGTAGTGAGTCTACTGTTTTCTTCTCGGAAACTGGAGAAAGAATACGCATATTGACTATGCCGGATGCACTGCCGGGTGGCCAATGTCCGGCATATTCAATGTCTTTGAATATGTCGTGCATCTGGTGTCCGACAGGGCACCCGGCGCATTCAATTTTGGTTAATTCGAAGGCTGGTGTTTATGTTTCGAGTTCATGTTGATACTTAGATGGTTTTAAGCCCTGAATCAATATGGCTGTATTCCTAATCTATGCAGAGTAGGGGCTCGGTTTAACAATACAGGATGCCCCCGCATAACTTCCTCAAGTATTTCCCATACAATGGGTTCTTTTTCCCGAATTTGACTCTTAGCAACTGCTATGTTCGAAGCAAGATCTTGTCTAATTAGACCGCGAATTACAAATGTCTGAAAAAGTTCTATTGCAATTTCACGAGGCAATCCACATTGATGTAATGAAAGTGAAGGACCCACAACAATGACGGAACGCCCTGAATAATCGACCCGTTTGCCAAGAAGAGTCTCCTGAAACCTTCCCTCTTTACCTTCAATTACATCGGAAAATGACTTGTAAACTTTATTATGACCGTCCCTCATTAGTTGTCCCTGGATTCCATTATCCAGAAGTGTATCTACAGCTTCTTAGACCAATTTCTCCTGACACATTACTAATTCGCCCGGCGTTTGTTGTTAATAGATCGGTAAGAGTATTGTTCCGATAAATAACTCTTCTATAGAGTTCATTAATTCGAGATAATTAATTTGCCTCCATCGATCTAAATGATTGGTCTCAATTCGGGAGGAAGAACTGGTAATAGACACAAAATCATCCATTCTGGTTCTATATTTGTTCGAATGAAATGCTTAGCTAATTCCATGCGTCTAACCAAAAAATCTTTTCTTCTTCCAACTTTTCGATCTTCCCATTCATTCCCTATAGACCCTTCTTCCGCTAACTCTTTCCATTCTACCAACGAGAAATCGATAATAGTTCGCAAATCCAATGCATACCTATTCTTTGTGAGCCATGAGGCAGATTAATCCCGATGTTCCAGTCTTAGATTCTTTCGAGTCAGAGTCTCCCCATACTGCATTAGCCACCTGTGACGATTGTTCTCGATCGTCTTTCTTGTTTAATGGATAGTTATTGGCATAGTGACCCAGTTTCAAGCACTTAAAGCATACTCGATCTCCTGCTCCAGTATTTCCTTGTTGATTTTGGCTGTACGACTGATATGGCCGACTCTAATTTTGACCAAACCTGTTTGGGCCATTCTTGTCTGATCGATCATGCATGAATCTCTTAAAGTTTTTGACCACCATGTCCATTTCCTCAAAGGTATTTGCTAAGCCTTCTTCGATTATGCCATCGATCTGGTGTCACGCAGTTGTTGAATTAGATCCTGATTGGTAGGAGTAGTCTCATAGTAGAGAGAGTCGGGCTGCAGAGCTGATGTCTGACTGGGAGATTTCACCTACAAAGCCTGATTGACATTAGAATAAGATACAGTGTGATTGGAGAGAAGTGTTACTTCTGTTTTTAACGTTCATCTTATATTTGTTGATGGACTGTTGGTATGACCCCAAATCGGTCAAAGTCCATTTCTCTAGGCTTTTTAAAGCTTTTGTAGAGATAACACTTTCAGACCATTCTTCCCCTAGGCTATCCATGAACTTGTTGTTGATGTTTTCATTTGATTCCTCAATCTGAAGCTCTTCCATGGTGGTAGTGAGTTTAGTGAATCTGGCGAGCAGGTTGCTAAGAGACTCTCCAGGTTTTCCTACAAAGTTTTCGTAGTCCATCTTCAGTTCTTGGATTTTTGACTTTCAAAGTTCGGTGTTTCCTTCGTGAACAACTCGAAGGTGCTCCCAGATGTCTTTAGCCACTTTGATGTGATATACTCTTCTTCTTTTTGGTGGAGATAGACTTGTGTAGATCACTCGTACAGCCTGGGCATTTAGCTCGACACATCTTTGCTCTTCAGCAGTGTAGGTGCTTGGACATTTACCTTCGGGGAACTGGGAAGTTGCCTTTGGTTACTACGGTCCAAAGTTGTTGGTTGAGCGACTGGAGGTGCGACTCCATCTCATTCTTCACATGTTGTAGTTCGTGGAGGTTAGCTTTGGGTTCTCCACTTGCATCCTGTTGTTATTGTTGGAGTTTGAGATTTCTGCCATTCCAAGAGATTTGTCAGCCAACGCAAGCTCTGATACCACTTGATAGGATCGGGGTGCTGACCGAGTAGGTCTGAGGTGTTAGTCTCAGACCAACCCTGCTTGGAGATACGTATTTTCCAAAGATGATAACGCGGAAGCTTTTGTTTAAACTTAACAAGATAGGATTCTGCTTATATTGAAATTCAATGTGAATTACAACCTAGCTTCCTATCTTGGGATTCGATAGAGGTATTTGGTCTCATCCAACACTCGCTCTACTCTAGGCGTAGATCAATGCGTTATAAGGAATAAAGGGAGTGTTTTGTGTGCTCTATAGGTAATAAATACTTAAGCTAAAGTGACAAAGTCACACTAAGATCTCTCGAAATGCTTTCTCTCTCAAACAATATTGTTCTCTCTCTCTTAGGCTTAATCTCGGATGCGTAAGTAACTTATCACAGATGTGAACTTATATACAACCTAGAGACATCCTAGAATATCGAAGTATGACTTGTGTAGTGAGTCTCTAGTTTACGTGCGCAAGTATCGAAGTTCACTTGCTGATCCACGATCTTCATGGGCGTGTCTTCCAAGTTGCCTTAAATATCGGAGTCGACTAGTTCTTCGTTGTGAGTTCGCACCAAAGGTTGACCGGGAGTGGATGTCGAAGTGTCTGTGCAGAGCTACTCGAACTGGAAGATCTTGAGGGCTAGTAGTTCTGCAGTGCGAGTCTGACTGAGGAGGCAATCTTCTGCAAAACCAAGTCTTCAACAACCTGGGAAATGATCAGGCAACATATGAGACATCCAACTATCCCTTGGCTAGTTATTGGTGATCTCGATGAAATAATGTACAAATATGAACAACTAGGGGGAAGATACCGCAACATGGGAAGAATGTTGGCCTTCGGGAATTGTCTTAGTTATTGTTGTCTGGTTGATTTGGGATTCGTCAGTAATATTTTCATTTATCCTAACCGAATATATGGCCATGATAACATAAGAAGTAGATTGACTAGGTATTTGGCTAACGAGGGTGATGCACTGACATTTGATATACTTTTAACTAATTAAACCCCTTGTTTTTCTTGTCTTTTTCCCGAGTTTGTGTTTCAATGAAGTCCTTGTATTTATTGAGGAGCAAATGCCTTGAACTATCTTGTTTTGGTATTTTTATCACTTAGGACTCAATCTATGGGGAATTTGGAAAGTTTTAAAGCAAAGGAGCATAAGTCATACACATGTCCGGACCACCATCCGACCCAACCTACCCGGACAGGGTGTCCATGGTCCTGGACGTGTCCGATTGGCATTTTGTATTTTGTCCGGACTTACGTCTGACCCTTTCATTCGGACGCGTGTTCCTTGTCTGACCCTTTGACCCGGACAGAAGTCCGGACAGGCAAAAATGCTGCCTTTCGAATCTCTCACGTTTTCGGACATCATGTCGGACCCTGTGATCTGGACACTTTAGAAGGATAACAATATTTACGACCATGAGTGCAGCACGGAGAATTCCTTATATATTTTCGTCCAACCAAGGTGTTCGGCTCATTGTCCTGGACAAGTTGTCCGGACATCTCACAACTCTGAAGAATATCGCGTGACACACTGAGTCACGTCCGGCTTTGCCACCCAGGCGCCGGAGACGGACGCGTGTATTTTATGTTCAGGTTTTCTATTTAAATGAGTGAAGTGAGGGTACAAGATATCAATTCAAACACAACTCAAAATACAGGGCACAATCTGCTATTCTTTCTCTCAAGTCGTGCAACCCTAGTGCCGTGCTAGCAAGGTATCTCTTTCACTAAGATCATCTCTGTTCAACCTTTCATCTTGCAAATTCTAGTTATGGATAGATAAACAATTCGGGAGTTCTTCATTCTCTTTAGAATGAATTGATAAGTGCGAAATATATCTACTTTTGCGGTTATAATTCTTCCTATTTTGATAATAATTCATGTCATATTTCTCACTTATCATATGCTTTTCAGATATTTATATTTAGATGAGAGCAGATATATTTTATTTGTCAAATGTAGAAAAAATCTCGAATTTACATTCCTCGTCTTACAACATAATATATATATGTATATATATATACACATATACACACATGTGCGATTCAAGTATATATATGTACGGTGGAGTATATATATATAATGTATGAATTAACATTTGGGCTGCTTTCTTCTTTCAGGTGAAAAGGAAGTGTCCGGCTCCAACTTTGGAAAGAAGTCCACGCTGGACTAAAAATTGATTAGAAAATCCAATGGACTACGACTCCAATTCTGAAAAGAAGAAGGAATAGATAAAAAAACTGCAGCAGGAAAAGGGAATGAAAGGAAAAAAAATTATTTTTGATAAATCGAGTTTGACGCTGCAGATAAAAGGGACGACTTGCATACCCGACCACCGGCGAACATTCTCCAATTCAAAAACCTAGAACGCCGCAATATTACAAGGAATTGAACCCTCTGTTCAGTCATCAATTACCACCACCACCGAAGCCACATTGCCACATCAATTTCAATCCACGGTCGCCTGCTCCCGTCCACCTCACCCATCAATCTCTTTCGAATTCTCCAGTCAAGCGCATACATCCATACCACCGCCCATCATCTTCACTCACCACTTACACCATCTCCATTCACTTCCACTCGCGGTGCGCATGTCAGAGGAGTGACGCAGAGGGCAGAAGCAGTCCGGGCGCAACAGTTCGACGGGGAGAAGGGAAGAACCAAAACAACCGAGGCATTAGTAAAATTGGAGTGAAATTTTGGACTTATTTCTTGTTAATTGTTTTTGTTTCGTTTATGATTATTTTATGCTCGTTTTATTTGTTGTTTACATTACGAATCATGAGTGAGTAATTTTATTTAGTTCCCCGAGTTGGGGAGTGAACCTATTTCATAGAATTTTATCATGTAATTATTTCACTACTTTTTTTTATGCGATAGTTTAATTCCTGTTTTTCATGCGCTTTGATTCTCTAGCTAATTATCAAAGTTATGTTTGTAGTTTTCTAATCAAAATGCGGTGCTGAGATTAGTTAACAAGACATAGGAAGTTAAACCGGATTAACGACTAGAAGCGTGACTCCGCCTATCGGTTAATCTGTCTCCAATAGGAACTGTTCTAAAAGCAATTGATCTGTTTCCGGATTAGAGCATCAGTCTGCTACTAGTTCTTCCAGTCAATCAGAATTCATTGTACATGACCTGGTCGGTGAATTATCTATAGTTCCTGAGTTTATTGTAATGTTAGTGAAATTGTTATTTAATAGGATTTGAAGAAATAGGTTAGCAGAACAACCCGGGGAGCGCTCTTTTATTTACCACATTGATCACCTTTAATTTTCCAATTATTGTTTGTTACTTGTTTTATTTCTTTTATTTAGTTACGATTAGATTAATTAAGCAAAACCTGAAAAAGTGACGTTCCTGTTTTCTTAATTAACTTTTCTCAGTTAGTTAATAAATTATCAATTAATTGAACGAGGTCCCTGAGATCGACAACCTCCACTCAATTCACTATTCCGCAAAACGATAGGTACACTGCCTAGGTAGAAGTATAGTAACACATATTTCTGCTACATGAATCTAGACTTGTTTTCTCTACCAATCTGGAGTATGTCTGGCTAAGAGGATTTAACTCTGGGGGATGGTTGTTGTAATCTGGATATGATTTAGTTTTATACTTTGCAGTTTAAATTCGAGAATAATATAGATTATTTTGGATTAAAAGTTATTTTGTGTTATTTGATTATTCTCATGATTAATTGAATTTCTTTGTGAATCATCTACAAACTGCTATGTGTGCTTTTTAGTGGCTAGGATTTAGTCTTGAAAATAAAATTACAGAATTCATCAATCCATATCTCGAATTATACTGTAGAATTTGCTAAATCTATCCAGAGAGAAACAACCTGAAAGCTGGGTTCCACCTTACTTGTTTAATTTACTCACTTTTATTTACTTGTTTTCTCACAAGTTTAATTTACAAAACAACAAGAACAACCCCCCATTAATTCCTATTTTCTAGGATTATATTTTCCTTTACCAAGTTTCTTGGTTTGATACTTGGTTACTTAATTAGATTTACTACTACGACCGAGATTTTCCGCAACCCGTAGGCTTTTTTTATTTACTAGTTTTATAGGTATTTTTCTTATTATTTAGTACATCAAATTTCTTGTTTGTTGAGGGATGGATCCAACTCTCCCTCATGTAAGGAATATCCACTTCGGGTGGGGATGTTGGATCATAGATCCATTTAGGTGCTGCCTAAGGAGGTTGACATGATGGATCATGCTCTCTTTAGATTTGAGAAACTTGGGTAGAAGATTCAGAATGTCGGGAGATTGTTAGTGGGACTTGGTTAATTTCAAGGGAAATTTGTCTAAAAAGCGGCCATTTGTGGAAGGGCTATTACATCCTAGGGATGTAAGAAACCCCGAGAGGAAAACGCTCGTGTTGGGTAAAACCTAACGGCAAGTGTACCGGTCAATTCTAGCAAGTTTTAATAGAGAGTAATCCCTAAGTATCGAACCAGAGGAGGCGATGTGTCTAGTTTAATCTTTACTAACCGAATTAAAATAAAACAGGAATTGGGGTTTGATTCGACGACAATTAAAACTGTAAACGGCATGCGAACAATAATAAGCAGGAAAAAAAAATAAATGTTGTGAAACTGATTTGGAGAAGAAGATCCCGGTTTACTACTAACCCTAAATCTGTGATTCCTATCCCTAAGTGATTTAAAAGATAATTCTGAGTAAAACCCTAGAACTAAGATAATTTACCTCCGGTCTCCCGCTTAGCAAATACTAGTTAATAAAGACCGAATTCTAACTCTCGTTACGAACCCACTGTTTACCAACCGCCTTAAGAACAATCTAGTTTATTAGTCAATTAGCTATTTAGAGGAATTACCGTCTCTAAACTAACCGGTTATTTTCCTGAATTCAATTGAAAGCCGCAGTCGTCACATATAAGCTAACAAAATACTAATCTTATAATTGGCCAAATTATAACGATTAAAGAAATTAAGCAAGGAAAATAACTTTACTCAATTAAATTAAATCACAAAGGAACATGAATAGTCAATTTAGGGATACATAGCAAACCGAAATCTAAGGGAACTACTCAGCCATTGACATGTTTACAATAAGCTTAGTAATAATAGAGAACAAGAAGAAACTCTGTTCTGAGACTTCTGGTGAAGTCTCCGTGGTGAACCCTTTCTGTGCTCTGCTCCAAACTCCAAACCAGACTCCAAGCTCTCAAACTAATTCTCTCTGTGTTGTGATTATTCTGTGCGCTCCAAGATATCTCCTCACGTTGGCTAGCCTTTCCTTTTATAACACAGAATTTATCTTCTAATTTATCTCTAACCTAATCTAACTCTTGAAACGGCGGCCAACAGATGTTAAAGGAATACTTAAGTCCGTTAATCGTGAAAAAAAACTCCGCGCTCCCTGTGATGTTCCGGGTTCCAAACCCTTATGCAAACCCGGAACATATGCAATTAAGGCAGTAGCTTCTCCGGTTGGAATGTTCCGGGTTTCAAACCTATGTGCAAACCCGGAACAAGTCTGAAATTAGACAGAAAGTCGCGCCCTGGTATGTTCCGGGTTCTAAACCTTCCTCAAACCCGGAACAAGCCTGAAATTAGGCAGAATGTTCTGCGACGAGGAGATCCGGGTTTACAAACCCAGATGCAAACCCGGAACCTCTATAAAGTGCAACAGTGATGAATGAAAATCTGTATTTGACTCTGGTTTGACTTCCCATGTTGCTCTAACCTCTAAAATCTTCATTTAAGCACTTTGTTGAGTAATTTATCCTGAAAACATGTGAAATCAATCATTGGAGACAAATATAACAATGAAGAGTAATTAAAGCATTAAAGAGGAAAGTTAATGTCATAATGTAGAAATTAAACATGAATTAGTCTAGTAAACTTAGACAAATTCCCGACTTATCAACTTCCTCACACTTAATCTTTGCTTGCCCTCAAGCAAATAGAAACATACTAAAATCTTACAGAAGGGAGCCGTCAGTACAGAACTGTGCACAAGGAGATCTAATAATGAAAAGCAGTCATAGAGAACAATGATCCACACTTGCAGGTTTTCATAAACAGTGAATTGAGAAGTATTTTGCAAGAGCTTAAGGCACATAGTAAAACCACTGACTCCAATTTCACTCAGGGACTACTTTCCAATTAACTTTCCACAATCCATGGACGACAAGGGGTGAGAAGTAATATCTTATTCCATATTACCTTTCATCACCACGTACTCATAATCAAGAAAGATTTTGCACTTTGCATTTGAAATTAGCAAATTTCTTCAACTTTCTAAACAAGCATTAACTTTCTCTTTTGTATCCCTCAGACTTTTCTCTCCATTCATGTAGCGGTGTTGGGTCTTCTATCCCAGATCAGATGACCTTAGGTAGATGGGTGATGAGGCACCCCAAGGACTTAATTACCAAATGGGCGAGGCCTGTTTTCTGGGTTAAAAGTTCGATTAGAGGAGTACCTTGCCTTTGTCCTTCCTTCCTTTCATTCAATAATCATTCCCAAAGTCCCCAAGTGAAATCAAAATCAAATAGTTGCACTAATAGGCTTAACTTTTTAAAGAAGAAATAGACAAACATTAGTTAAAACTGTACATACAAGAAGTGCAACCAGAATTCCCACAACTGTTTTCCACCTCCGACCTCATAAGAACTAGTGCTACTCGTGCGGTGTTCCAAACCAACTTAACCAACCACTGAATAAGACTCAGGTATGTTATGCAACCAAAATATTTTTTGAGGGCCAACAAAAATAATGTGCAAATGAAATGATTGTCTTGAAAGAAAATTGGTCAAAATTAGCACATTCGAATGAAATTGGACATGAATATGAGTATGTGCAATTTCCCTTCCTCACACTTAAAAATTAGCAATGCCCTCATTGCTTCATGAAAATGATTAAGAGGGAATGAACCAAAAATTTCCAGAAAACAACGTTTGAAAAATAAAAGAAGTTAGAAAATCACGCCCCTGGGGTATGGTGAGGACAACGTCCTCACACTTATGTAAAACAGCGGGGTGTTGAATTCTGCAGAAATTTCGACAGAGCTTCCTTTGAATTTCCTCAATACCTCACACGCATCAAAAAGCAACCCTGTAGCTCAATAAATACAACCAAAGCCAACACGAACTTGCAGATAAACAGTAAGTGTATAAGTGATACATCATAGTGCAGCGATGGTCGTAATGAACAAGTAGTAGCCGAATCCAAAGTAAGATAGAAGTACAACCCAAAAGAAAAATATCTCAGAAGCAAACACATCAAAAGATCTGAAAAGAGAGAGAACGAAACAACCCAAACTCCAAAATCCTAGGAAGGTGGTGGAAGCTGTGACCCATGCTGAAGATGCCATGCCTCCATACGGGCAAAGCGTGTATCGTACTCAGCCATCCGCGCATCCTGGCGAACCTCAGCAGCGTGGCGACGCGCCTCCAAAGATGACAGGCGAACTCCATAGTTCTGAACCTGTGTGGACAGATCGTCAAGGCGCGAGCCGAACTGATCAAAGCGGGCAGTACACACCCCCTGCCAATCTCGAAACTCTGTCATGAGCTCCTCAAAATCTTGCGTCGGCGCTACGGCAGGTCCACCATCTCCCTGAATCTGTGAAGGCCCGGCCCCATCAGCACCAGCAGCTCGGGCAGCTCTCTCACCCGGTCGGGCACGGCGACGCTTAATCCAACCATCTCCTATCTTCTCCCACTGAAAGCGATGCATCGCTGTCATGTCCAGAGGAGGAGCGGAATGCTGAGGCCGCTCATCACTGAAGTCAACTCTCTCTTTCTCAAAAAGATACTGCAGAAAATGTGGAAAAGCAAGAGAAGAGGTGCTATCCACATCCATGATACGTAAAATATGGTCAATAACAGCAGCAGAAAAAACAATAGGACAGGCGCCGCGAGAGAACTCATCATCCAGCAGATGGCGCATAAAGAAACAATCCACAGCGTTCAAGTCAGCACACTCTCTCGGGCGGACATTATGCATAATAACGGCTAGAAGCAACCTCTCAATCGGAGTCTGCAATTTGTCCCCTGTCACGACCTGCTTATCCCTTGAAGACCGTTGTTGACGGTTCGGAACCTCAGGGTTATTCACCACCAACCTCAGATAATGCTCCTTCGCCCGTCTCTTATCATTTTCATAATTTTTCCTCCGTTCCCTAAGCACATTGTTATCAAAAACATCTTGCACTCCAAAGTACTCATCAACCACCCTATGAGTAATTTCGATGTATCTCCCTTTGATCCACGCGCTAATTACATCACGCTCATCCTCCTTCTCAGCATTAGCATAAAACAACTTAACCAATCTTGGGTAGTAACACCCCCCACCAAGACGCAACAAGCCGCCCCAACCCTTAGCAGCAAACATAGTTTGTAAATCAAATTCATTAATTAACTCCTCAGACACTGACCTCTCCGGAATAATTTTCCGGTCCTTGACGTTGTACCAATCAAACGCCGCATCACTAATGAAATCGGCACGCACTGATTCTCGGTATTGGATTGGTTGTGGTGGTGCAGGTGGCGCAGCCGACGATGAAGCACCCGCAGTAGACCGTCGTGAACGCTTCGGAGGCATGGCAATCAGGTGGTGAACTGGACCAGTGCGAACAAGTGACGGCGGTGAGTGGTAGGGTGTGGAGCAAAGTCGGGAGAGTGTAGTGGGGTTGGGGCTAGTTTGGAAGTGAAGTATGGGTGGTGGTGAATTGAAGACGGCGATTCTGGGACGGCGATCGGGACTGGCAGGGAAGTGGTGATGAAGTGGTGGACGGCGATTGTGACAGGCAGGTGGAAGGCGAGACGGAGCAAGGGTGGGGCAATGGGGCAGGCGGAATTCAATGGAGCATGGAGATTGGGCTGGGTGCGACAGTGGTGTGGCTAGGTCTGGAGTGGAGCGCGAGGTAGAAGAAGGAAGAAGGTCGGGGCGCAAGGGTGAAGGTAGCAGATTAGGGATTAGAATCGCGGCTTTTTTTTTTTCTGCAGACAGTGTGTTCCGGGTTCAAACCCCTCCGCAAACCCGGATGCGACGCAAATTTGGCAGTGGCTCCTCCGCTCTTGTGTTCCGGGTTGCAAACTGGCTGTAAAACCGGATGGCCACTAAAATCGACAGAAAGTTCTTCGCATCTCGATCCGGGTTTCAAACCCATAGCCAAACCCGGAACAAGCCAAATCATCCCAGAAGCTCCGCCCTGCTATGGGTCCGGGTTGTAAACCCAGCTTCAAACCAGGACAGCCCTTAAAAGTGGCCAGAAACTCATATAGATGACAGATGTTCCTCCAAACTCCTGAATTAACCTTAAAAAATGTAAAACTAAAAAAACATGTCTAATAAGCACGTTAGCCCAAAAATAAAGAATGAAAAACATTAAAACCTACGAGAAATAAACAAAAACGAAAATAATAAAACTCACAAAACTGGGTTGTCTCCCAGCCAGCCACCGTCTTTTCGGTCTTTGGCTAGACCATGCATTGGATAATCAGTATGGAGGATCAAAGACCGTGATCACCGAATGGACTTCAGCAATGTCACCACTGAGATAATGCTTCAGCTGAGACCCGTTGACTTTGAATGTTTCCCCTTCTGTATTGATTAAATCGATAGCTCCATAGGGCGAGACATTTGTCACTGTAAACGGTCCAGACCAACGAGACTTTAGCTTTCCGGGAAATAACTTCAGTCGGGAGTTGAAAAGAAGAACCTTATCTCCAACGTGAAACTCACGCTTGACCAATAGCTTATCATGCCACCTCTTCGTTTTCTCCTTATAAATCTTGGCATTCTCATAAGCTTCCTCTCTAAACTCCTCGAGATCACACAGCTGCAGCTTACGCCTCTCCGGCCTTTTTCAGATCAAAATTCAGTGCCTTGAGTGCCCAAAAAGATTGTGCTCCAGCTCCACAGGTAAGTGGCACGCCTTGCCAAAAACCAACTTGTACGGGGACATACCTAAGGGTGTTTTAAATGCAGTGCGGTATGCCCACAAGGCGTCATCCAACTTAAGGGACCAATCTCGCCTCGAAGATGTTACAGATTTCTGCAGTATCCACTTAATTTCTCTGTGGTGATCTCGGCTTGCCCGTTCGTCTGTGGATGATACGGTAAAGAAACCTTATGTCGCACACCGTATTTCTGTAGGAGAGCCTCAAACTGCTTGTTGCAAAAATGTGTACCCCCGTCACTGATGATCGCTCGTGGAACACCGAAACGGGTAAAGATATTCCTCTTTAGAAACTTGAGTACCACTCTTGCATCATTAGTCGGCGCTGCTATCGCTTCAGCCCACTTGGTAACGTAATCCACAGCTACTAGGATGTAAAGGTTACCTTGGGAGGACGGGAACGGTCCCATGAAATCAATACCCCACAGATCGAACGGCTCAACCTCCAGGATCGAATTCAATGGCAACTCATGACGTCTGGATAAATTCCCCTGCCTCTGACATTGGTCACAAGTAGAAACAAATTGATAACAGTCCTTGTTCAAGTTCTTCCAAAAGAAGCCAGCCTCCAAAACTTTTGCGGCTGTCCTAGCCGGTGATGACCTCCTGCTTCTCTAGAATGGCAGTGTGCCAGGATGTCTCTAGCTTCATTCTCAGATACACAACGACGTATCATACCATCTGCGCAGACCTTGAACAGAAACGGATCGTCCCATAGGTAGTGCTTGACTGTGGAGAAGAACTTCTTCTTCTGCTGATACGATAGCTCTGGAGGAATAATACCCCTGGCTAGGTATTTGCAATATCAGCGTACCAAGGGTCCGTGGAATGGCCGATCATGAAGACATACTCATCAGGGAAATACTCATTGATTGGCCTGCCATCGTCAGGAACTTCCATACGGGATAAGTGATCCGCCACTCCATTCTGCGCTCCTGGTTTATCTCGAATCTCAATGTCAAATTCCTGCAAAAGCAAAATCCAACGGATCAAACGAGGTTTAGCATCAATCTTTCCAAAGAGATACCTGAGGGGAATGGTCGGTATGCACGATGACTTTGCTGCCAATGATGTACGGTCGAAACTTATCACAAGCAAAGACGATCGCCAACAGCTCCTTCTCCGTCGTGGCGTAGTTCTTCTGTGCCTCATTCATAGTCTTACTCGCGTAGTAGACTATCCTCAATACCTTGTCATGCCTCTGACCCAAAGCTGCTCCTAACGCGTAGTCACTAGCATCACACATAATCTCAAAAGGCAACGACCAATCAGGAGCAACAATAATAGGTGCAGAAATCAATTTAGCTTTGAGCAAATTAAACGCATCTAAGCACTCCTTTGTAAACTCAAATTTAGCATCCTTAAGTAATAAATCACAAAGAGGCTTAGAGATCTTAGAAAAATCCTTGACAAAACGCCTATAAAAAACCTGCATGACCGAGGAAACTACGGACATCTTTTACCGAAGATGGTGGTGGCAACTGCTCTATGACTTCAAACTTAGCCTTGTCCACCTCGATCCCCTTCTTGGAAATCTTGTGACCGAGCACGATGCCCTCCTGCACCATGAAGTGGCACTTCTCCCAATTGAGCACCAAGTTAGTCTCCCTGCATCTAGCTAAGATCAAATCAAGTCTTTCAAACACGCATCAAAAGTTGGTCCAAAAACAGAAAAATCATCCATAAAAACTTCGATGCACTTCTCAATAAAATCAGCAAAGATAGCAGTCATGCAACGTTGAAAAGTACCAGGTGCATTACATAAACCAAAAGGCATGCGACGATAAGCATAAGTACCATATGGACATGTAAAAGTAGTTTTCTCCTGGTCCTCCTTAGCAATTGGAATTTGAAAATAACCAGAGTAACCATCCAAGAAACAGTAATATTCTTGTCCTGCAAGCCTCTCTAGCATCTGATCAATAAATGGAAGGGGAAAGTGATCTTTCCTAGTGGCGGCATTTAACTTCCTATAATCAATGCAAACTCTATGCCCAGTAATAGTACGCTGAGGGATTAATTCACCTTTATCATTAGGAACAACAGTTAAACCCCCTTTCTTGGGTACTACCTGAGTGGGACTTACCCATTCGCTGTCAGAGATTGGATAGATTATACCTGCATCCAGTAGCTTGATAACCTCCTTCTTGACTACCTCTTTCATGTGCGGGTTCAGTCGCCGCTGGGGCTGTCTCAATGGCTTGTAATCCTCCTCAAGATAAATGCGGTGAGTGCAGAATGTCGGAGCAATGCCTTTGATATCAGCAATGGACCATCCTAGTGCCTCTTTGTTTCTCCTCAAAATCTGCAACAATGCTTCTTCCTGTTCATCAGTTAAAGCATTAGATATAATAACAGGTAAATCAGTAGGAGGAACAAGGAAAGCGTATTTAAGATGACTAGGAAGCGGTTTCAGCTCAAGAGAGGGTGGTGATTCCACAGAAGGAGCTAGTGTCTTTGGAACTCGGTCCAGCGGTTCCTCCTCGATTCTATGGTTCTTCCTATATGGCCTCCCAGCAGAGAGCTGAAACGCTGCAGTAGAAACCTCAGAGTCATCACAAGTGGTCTCTATAGAATCCACCAAACACTTTTCCAACGCATCCAGCTCCGTGGGGCTGTAAGAATAATCCTGCATCAAAGTGTCAATACAATCCAAACTAAAGCAGGCATGAACATCAGAAGGGTGAGTGGCAGCCTTGGTCATATCAAAAACAAGCTGCTCATCATGTAAACGCAATATAATCTTCCCTCCTCAACATCAATAAGGGTCCTTGCTGTTCGCATGAATGGTCGACCTAGAATAAGTGGTACTACCTTATCTTCCTCCATGTCCAAAATAACAAAGTCAGCAGGAAAAGCAAAGGTACCAACTGAAACAATTAAATCTCTAACCACACCTCTAGGTAGGATAATCGACCTATCAGCTAGTTGCAAAGTAATTCGAGTTGGCTCACATTCTCCTAGACCAAGCTTCAAATACATAGATAATGGCATCAGATTAATACTTGCACCCAAGTCACATAAACCCTTACCACAATTCACATTACCTATCGCGCAAGGTATGACCGGAGTACCTGGATCATCAAGCTTCGGCGGAAGCTTCTTCGAAAGCACAGCTGAAACGCTCTCAGTAAGCTGCACAGTGTCCTTCTCCACTAAGGACCGTCTGTTGGACAGGATGTCCTTCATAAACTTCGCATATATTGGCATCTGCTTCAAAGCTTCAGAAAAAGGAATGTTAATGGTCAGTTTCTTAAAAATAGTCAAAAACTTACCAAACTGCTCATCCAAGTCCCTCTCTTCAACCGGTTTGGAAAAGGAACTGGCGCTTCAGCAACTGCGCGTCGTGGAGGTGTGGAAGTCTTAGTAGTCTTGCTAATTGCCACCTCCTCTTCAGCTGGTGGCTCCTCCTGGGAACCTGCTGGTGCAGTTTCTTTATCCTGCTCAACATTGGGGAGAGGGACCTCAACTTCAGGGACCACCGGGTCAAGCTGTGTACCACTCCTCAACGTGATAGCCTTGGCATGCTCTCTCGGATTCTGCTCCGACTGACTAGGCAAGGAACCCAAAGGACGCTGAGCTAACTGCTGAGATATCTGAGACAGCTGAGTCTCGATATTCCTATTGAAGGTCCTCTGATCATTGTTGAAGGTTCTTTGCTCTTGATTGAAAGCTTCCAGCTCATTAAACTTCTTCGTATTCACTGAGATGAAATCATTCATCCTGGCCAGAACTGCATCCATACTAGAAGACGCTCCAGCACCTGAATTTTGTGCTTGCTGATTCTGCAGTGGTTGCTTCTGATAGGAAGGATTGTACTGCTGCTGAGGCCTCTGATTGTAATTGTTGTTACCACCAGCCTGGTAACGGTTTTGCTGCTGAGCTTGATAACCCGGATTTCCTTGATTCCCAAAGTAATTACCCGGCCTGTTACAAACATAGTTCGCTGCCTCTTCTTGTGGTGGAGAAACACTGGCACATGTTAGAAGCTCTACCACAGTACTTCGCACGGTGGATAAACCTCAGGAGCTGCTGCACTGGACTGTGGATTCATAACTGCACACATACGCTCAAACTGCTTCGACATTGCCTCTATCTTGGCAGCCAAGAAAGTGTTTGAATCTACTTCATAAACCCCAGCTGGTTTCTTCGGTGCAGCTTCTCCTGCTCTTGTACCTCCCCACTGATTCGCCGCTGTGGTGATAGTATCTAACAACTCCTTAATTCGTGTAATAGGCAGCTCCATCAAGCTTCCTCCAGCACAAGTATCAACCAACAACCGGCTAGACGGATCCAAATCCTGTAAAAGGACTGCAGTATAACCTCTTCACCTAGACCGTGATGTGGTACCTTCCTCACTATTCCCTTAAAACGCTCCCAAGCTTCAGACAAGGACTCACCAGCAAACTGTTTGAAGTTTGTAATCTCTCCTCTCATGGTCAGCATCCGAGAGGGTGGGAAGTACTTTGCCAAGAATGCATTAGCCAGCTCGGTCCAACTGGTGATACTGTCAGGCGTCAACGAGTTTAACCATTCAGCGGCTCTATCCCTCAGAGAGAATGGAAACAGAGTGAGCCGGGCCACCTCCTGCGAAGCTGGTGTCGAACACGCTCCTACCAATCTCAGGAATGTAGTGAGATGGACATTCGGATCTTCAGTAATCGTCCCGCTGAACTGAGGCGCGTTCATCACCATGGTCACATAGTGAGTCTTGAACTGCCACTGCACTCCTGCTGGCAATGCTGGAATCACAATTGGCGACACCAACCCTTCAACACTTGGACGGGTGTAGTCCCTCATCTGTCTCTCGTTGTTTGCCATATTCACCGGTGGCTGGACTTCTGGACCCTCTTCAGTAATAGGTGGCTCGGTCACCTTCTCCTCAACTGGTGGATCCAGGTTCAAGTCTCTTCGAAGCTGTCTTGCGAATCTCTCGATCTCAAGATTGAGCTCGAACTCTGGTTCTCCTGCAGAACGGGTTTTGACCATAAACCGAGAGTTAGTAAACTGAAACTATAATAGCGCAAATTAAAAGGGAAGCAGTAATTAGAATAAAATAACAGAAAATCAGAAAAAGATAAAAAGAATTTAACCCACAAAAATATGCAGATAAAATTCCTAACTACTAAGCTAAATAAAATCTGACGTTAAACACAACAATAAGAAAATTAAAAACAGAAAAACTGAAAAGACTAAAACAACCAAAATCGAATGAAACAGAACAGTTAAAATAAAGAAATTAAACAAACTAAACAAAATAAATAAAAGAAAACGAAATAAAGACTAAACTAAATAACCGTGCCTCCCCGGCAACGGCGCCAAAAACTTGTTGGGATAAAACCTAACGGCAAGTGTACCGGTCAATTCTAGCAAGTTTTAATAGAGAGTAATCCCTAAGTATCGAACCAGAGGAGGCGATGTGTCTAGTTTAATCTTTACTAACCGAATTAAAATAAAACAGGAAATTGGGGTTTGATTTGATGACAATTAAAACTGTAAACGGCATGCGAAACAATAATAAGCAGGAAAAATAAATGTTGTGAAATTGATTTGGAGAAGAAGATCCCGGTTTACTACTGCACCCTAAATCCGTGATTCCTATCCCTAAGTGATTTAAAAGATAATTCTGAGTAAACCCTAGAACTAAGATAATTTACCTCCGCGTCTCCGCTTAGCAAATACTAGTTAATAAAGACCGAATTCTAACTCTCGTTACGAACCCACTGTTTACTAACCGCCTTAAGAACAATCTAGTTTATTAGTCAATTAGCTATTTAGAGGAATTACCGTCTCTAAACTAACCGGTTATTTTCCTAATTCAATTGAAAGCCGCAGTCGTCACATATAAGCTAACAAAATACTAATCCTTATAATTGGCCAAATTATAACGATTAAAGAAATTAAGCAAGGAAAATAACTTTACTCAATTAAATTAAATCACAAAGGAACAGGAATAGTCAATTTAGGGATACATAGCAAACCGAAATCTAAGGGAACTACTCAGCCATTGACATGTTTACAATAAGCTTAGTAATAATAGAGAATAAGAAGAAACTCTGTTCAGTCTCCGTGGTGAACTCCTTTCTGTGCTCTGCTCTAAACTCCAAACCAGACTCCAAGCTCTCAAACTAATTCTCTCTGTATCGTGATTATTCTGTGCGCTCCAGATGTGTCTACTCACGTTGGCTGGCCTTTTCTTTTATAACAAAAGAATTTTATCTTCTAATTTATCTCTAGTCTACCCTAATCTAAAGCGACGGCCAACAGAAATAAAAGGGAGATATTAATTCCGTTACGCGACGAAACAAATCTCCGCGCTCCGTATGTATTGTTCCGGGTTTCAAACCCATATGCAAACCCGGAACATATGAAATTTAAGGCAGTAGCTTCTCCGTCTGTATTGTTCCGGGTTTCAAATCAACATGCAAACCCGGAACATATGAATTTTTAGGCAGAAAGTCTCGCCCTGGTATGTTCCGGGTTTCAAACCATTCCTCAAACCCGGAACAAGCCTGAAATTAGGCAGAATGTTCTGCGACGAGGGGATCCGGGTTTATAAACCCAGATGCAAACCCGGACCCTCTATAAAGTGCAACAGTGATGAATGAAAATCTGTATTTGACTCTGGTTTGACTTCCCATGTTGCTCTAACCTCTAAAATCTTCATTTAAGCACTTTGTTGAGTATTTTATCCTGAAAACATATGAAATCGATCACTGGAGAAATATAACAATGAAGAGTAATTAAAGCATTAAAGAGGAAAATTAATGTCATAAAGTAGAAAATTAAGCATGAATTAGTCTAGTAAACTTAGACAAATTCCTGACTTATCAACTTCCTCACACTTAATCTTTGCTTGCCCTCAAGCAAATAGAAACATACTAAAGTCTTACAGAAGGAGCCGTCAGTTCAGAACTGTGCACAAGGAGATCTAATAATGAAAAGCAGTCATAGAGAGCAATGATCCACACTTGCAGGTTTTTATAACAGTGCAGAGCTGATCCTTATTTGCTGGGTTTGGTTACAAATTACCGTGAGGAAATGAGTAAAAAAAGAGGTGCAGAGCTGCTCCTTGCTTGCTGTTTTTTGTTCGCTAGTTTGGTTGCAAAATACCGTAAATGGAGAGGATGAAGGAGATGTAGAGATGTATATTTCTTGTTCACCAGTTGGGTTGCAATTTGCTGGTGCTGAAGAGACTAAAGGCAGCAGGTATGTACATTCCTTTGTTCTCTGGTTTGGTTGCAAAATACTGTTGTTGAAGAAACTGAAGGCAACAGACATGTATGTTGCTTTGTGCATCGGTGAAGAGCAGTGGTGCAGATATTATGTTCCTTGTTGCCAGTTTTTTTTTGGTTGCAGATTACCGTGAGGATAAGAGGGCAGACAACTTGTTTATGAGTTGGGTTGCAGAGAACCATGAATGAAGTGAAGAATGAGGTGCAGAGCAACATGCTCATGTTCACCAGTTTGAGTTGCAAAATATACCGTGAATGAAGGAGGTGTGGAGCTGGTTTTTGTTTGCTTGCTGATGAAGA
>CM041780.1:249561278-249592839 GCA_023374045.1 Limonium bicolor | reverse complement strand
TAAAATTCCACCCCAGGCGTCATGTTAGGACAACCCTTAATAACTTATTAATGGACAGTAGTCCCCTGGGTTCCAAAGGAACCATTACCAGCTGACCTTATGGCCCTGGATAATTTATTTGACCGATTCGGTCTAAACCTGTGCACCAACAGCAGTGCCCTCTGCCATCGTCGAATGTGGACAATGGATTCCCTTGAGTGACTCTTGATATAGTCCCTCATAGTGATCACGATGCGCAACCAGAAGTCGAAACATCTGGATTCCTCTCTTTATAAGTTAGCCCTTTAGTCAGCGATACAATATCCAATCCTTGAGTTAAGACTATAACAGTTGACCATCAGTTAGGTTCTTGTAATACCTAGAGGTCATCTAGTCTTGTTCCAGTTTAGATGTATAAACATCCAGTCATAAGACGTTCGCGTAAAATAAAACGCAATGGTGTCGAGCAACACAGTATACTAGATAATGTACATAAATCACAGATATCGCTCTTAACAATTAAAAACACAACGTCTGGACCTCAGGAAAATCCTTAGGACATTCAGACCACACAATTAACATACCGTTCACCGTGTAACTTGCTAGCTTGACAGTTCACGCTTTAGTACTTTCTTCCCGTACGCTGTTATATTTACATGCAATACCGGGTAACGTTAATACAACTAGTACTAACTATTACAGTACTGTCACTACAGAACTAATATTCGTAGTATACTATTCCCGTCTGTTCTTTATTTCTCCCTGTCATTTAACAGTGGTTCTAGGTAGTTTAGCAAGTCGTTATTTTATGTAGTAACTACATGTGATAATGAATTTCTACCTTATAGTATATTTCTATTTCTTTAATTATATACTCACAATTGTTTCCACTTATTCTTTATATTATACAATTTGGTTATTTTTATTATAACCACCTTTATTTTATAAACTTTATATTATATTCGTAATATACCATATTACTTAGTTTTAATTCCTTTCTTTATTAAATTGCAAAACTAACCTTATAATTTTGGTATTTTTATTTTGGACACCTTAACTTTTGTAAATTACTAATTAACCACTTAAACTTTCAGTAATCCCAAATCAAATATTCTAACTTTTATAAATTACTATTTAATCCCATAAACTTTCGGTTTCAACATATACTTTTCCTATAATTACAATTTAACCCCAAAACTTTATATAAGTTACATATTAACTTATAAATTATAGTTTTAATATTTAATTTCCTTAAATAACCGAAATGACCCTTATAATTTTACTAATTATGTTTTTGCCCCATTTCGACTTCGGTTTTACAAATATATTTTTATAAATTACATATTCACCCCAAAACTCTTATAAACTTAATATTTAATGTTATAAATCATTTTAACCCAAAGTTTTTGGTCAACACTTTGACCAAAGCCTAATTTCATAATTAATACTTTAATATACCCAGAAAATCTTATATGTCTCGGTTTTACTCTAAACTTTCCATAAATTACAAGATAGCCCCAAAACTTTATAAAATGTTATTTTAACACTTAAACACTTGTTTAAATTCACCAAAATTCATAATATTAATTCCTACCTTATATTATATCATAATTATACAAAATAAATCCTTAAGCTCTCGGCAATTATATTTAGTGCACCAAACTTTTCAAAATTTACATTTTAGCCATAAATTAATAAACTAGTCATTTAAATACTTGTAGCTATTTTTAATATTCCCAAAATTTATAATATAAGATAATATACTTATATACTTCAAAAATCACCAAATAACCCATTTCATTCTCGGCTTTAATATATATTTATCATATAGTTTCAAAACTTGATTTATATCTTACAATAAGTATATATAAATGTATATAAGCCATATAACACTTCTAAAAATTATGCTAATGACTTAGAATGATTATAAAGTCAAAATAGAACATTTAACTCTTAGATATTTCGGCCTAGTTATGTATGCATCATAATTAATTTTTGTGACACAAATTTATACCTTAAGGTAATAACCTTACCTTGTATGTTATAAATTATTTTCTTGATATTACAACCTGTAGTTTTCGGCCTTAATTTATCTAAGGGTTATACATAATTTTTGTACTAAAGTTTAAAGCTTAAATCAAACTTAGATTTACTATATTTAATAATAGAAACTTACTCCTTATATCAAGATGATTCATGTACTTGATTTCCTCTTGAAATCCAAGCTCTTCAAATGCTATTTTGATGAAGAGTATTCGGCCTCCATATGTAGATTTAGAAGATCCATGTGTTAGACTTCTAACAAGGATTTATAAGTAAGATTTGGAGTAGTTTTACAAGAGTTTACCTTAGGTATTTACCAAGGAATTTTTGGTACACCTTGGGATGATTGTAGATCCAAGTTTCCTTCATGAAATGATGAAGAGAACTTAGGCTTAGAAGCATATAATTTTTGAACATAGCTTAAGGTATTTACTAGGATTTTCGACATGAAAATATACCTTAACTTGATCTTGTTGTTCCTTGTGTTGTTGTTGAATCAAGGTGACTCCTTGGAGAACTTAAGCTTGGAGAAAACTTGTAGGATTGCTAGGTTGATTCTTGCTTCAAGACTTAGTAGGACTAACTAGGAAAATTACATAGAAATGGTGTTAAAACTTAATACACCATTAATGGAGCTTTGAAGCTCACAAGAATAACTAGCTAAGGAAGAAAGAAAAGAGAGGGAATGAGAGGCTTACTAATTCGGTGGAAGGAGGGGCAAATGAGAATATGCTACTGTATGGTATTAGAAGAAAGGCAAAGGAAGGAATTTCTCTTTTGATAAAACAATGTCAAAATTGTCTAGCTTTTCTTTGTTTATTCATTTGACCCATGACTCCATAAAATGCTCTCATTATTGTAAACTTTCGGCTGCATTGACAAGGGGATAGGAGACTTTGATTGCCAATTGAAACAAGAGGACAAGAGCAAGGTAGGTAGATGTAATTCTTTAGCATTTTTCTAAGTTGAATATCAATACTAACTTGTCTTATTCCTTGTAGATTTTCAACAATTATATGTAGGTAGGCAATTGATTTTTGCCAATTGAAGACATGAGAACATGCCTAGTTAGGTAGGTATTTTACTTTGATTTTTATAAGGCAATCAATCCCTTTTTTCTTGCTTGGTTTCGGCAGCCATGTGTTGTAGGAGGTCCTTTGGTTTTTGTTGTATTAGACATAGGAAACTAGCTTAATTAGGTAGCTGTTTTATTTGACTAATGTTCAGCAATCAAACTTGCTTTTCCTCACATAAAATTGGCAGCCACATGCTATGGGATGGGTTGATTTATTGTCATGTATTATACTAGTAGTAACATGTGCAAAAGTAGATCTAGCTTTATGTATTTTAATTTCATTACTTTGCCTAACTTATTATCCTTGTTGTTTCCATGCAGGCATTCGGTAATGGGAGACTCATTTTACTGAGATTCTCAACATATAATATCATATGGTATATGCAAGGTGAGTCATCATCCATAAGACAATTTTTAAGCTAAAATCTAGTCCAAAAACACCCAAAATGGCGGCCACTATAGGGACCATGTGGGACTGATTTTTAATTTGATTCCTGTCATACTATATTGTATTAAGACCATATTGAACATTTTATAAGTCACAACATTTAATTTTTACATTTATATCATGGTAAAAGATGAAAGTTTGTAAGGTAAAATGCTGATTTTATACTACTTTTTGATCATAAAATCGGCCCTACTTGTGCTATGTGTTTAGCACTGGCATTAATTGATTTAGATGGTAAATTCCTCCCCATTTAAGATTATCAACTCGTGGCTCCTCAAAAACTTCAAGGTAATAGCGTAGAACGCGTTTTTATGACACCCGAAGGTGCGTTTTTGTGCTTTAAGGATATTTTGGAAAATAAGTAGTCGATATGAGTTCCAAGTGTTTATAAACATTGTTTATAGTCAATAATCATATATTAAGGCATTACATTGAGTTATATGGGGTTATATCAACTCATGAACAATTTCCGGGCTACCAGGACACTCCCAGGGCAAAACAGGAGCTTTAAGAAATTCCCCCGAGCACTTTGTTTATTTTTTAAAAAGTAGCTCGAGCATTCTCTTTTGAATGATGAATAATGATGTTAGGAACTCTAAGAATGAATTTTATAGGAGTTCGTGCCACTTTGCCACTTCTCCGGGGCATTCCCGGGGGTTTATGGGGCCCCCATCGGGCACCTCCGAGCACTTTGCGTTTAACTGAGAATTTAGTGTGAGGACTTCATATTAAATGTTTAATAAATTGTTATGTTTCATTTAGAATGAAGTGCAATGCTTTATTTCATCTTATAAGGTATTTCCGGGACTTTCGGGCCTTTAGGGAGGTGTGTAGACTCTCCCTGGCATTTTGCATTTCCACTCTATTCTAGCTGAGGAATTGTGTTTTAAAGGTCATATAATGATCCTTAGTTTACTTAGTATGAGTTTCATAGTTCATATACCTTGGTTAGCTTAAGGTTCAGCTTAACGCTCGTTGTTGACCTTAAGGAGTTTCGATGCGTTTTTAACGCCTAAGTGTTTATATATCTTATTAGGGTTTAATAATCCCCCAAATAATATATATTTCCCATTATTTAATTATTTAAAGGTTAGGGGTATTTCAGAGAAAAAGAAAAAGAGAGAGGTGAGCTAGTTTGCAAGATCTTTTCTTAAAAAGGTGAGTAGTACTTTACTTACTTCCCTCTTCTTTTCCCTTAAAGTGCTGGCTCATGTGGTGACTGACCACTTCAAAAACTGGCCCCCTTTGCTTAATGAATATATTTTATGAGCTTTGTTGACCAATTAATTAAGTAAGGTTGACTAAAGCTTAAATTGGGCATATTTAATTACTATTCATAATTAGTGCACATATTTGTGAAAGTTTTTTGTTTCCCATTGATTTAGGCTTCCTAATGTGATAGTAAGTAGTACAGAAGTCGATTAAGGTGTAATCATGGGCATTTAGCCACTCAAAACCCATTTCCAAGATAATTTTTCAAAAATGTGCTTTAAGAGTCCTTAAAGCACAATTTGTTTTTAACTTGTTTTTGAGCTTGGTTTTCTTTGATAACTGATTTAACATGTTCATTAGCATGTTAATAAGGTCTTAGAATGATATTTGGGTGCTAATCAAAGTTACTCCAAGCTTTGAGCATGTTTTTGCTTAAATTGCCTTTATGGTGTTTCCTTGTGTTTTCTATGGTTTAAATTGTTTACCCATGTTTCTTAGGTGTATTTTTGCCTTATTATATCTTATTTTAACCTCTAATCACCATATCTAGGTTTGGGGTATTTCAAGGGTGCACATGTGGTGAGATGGAGATGACACCAGGCTCATGTGGCATTGTATTGTCATTTAAAGTGTCTTCTGAGGTAGTAGTTTGTGATGCCTCTAATAGGGAGAGGCGAACTTGGGCATTTAATCCATCAAATTTAATCTGATGAAGTTTGATTTTGAGCGCCTGAATTTCTTGTTTAAGGATCTTAATATCCTTTTGTAGCTCTTCGGTAGGAACCTTGCCAAATAGGTTACTACTTGATGCTATTGGGTATTTGTCAAGGGTTTTGGAAATGCTAAATGGCTCTGGAAATGTTTTTCTGGAATCTTGTGAAGCAAGCAACTTTGCTAATTGCTGTAGGTATTGCCTTTTTTCATCAGGATTGGAAATCTTGTTTATGAGTTCATGCAGAAGTTCTGCCGAATCTATGTCATTGGTTATGACGTTGATAGATCCTGAAGAATCTCCTGTAGATTCATAACTGGAGCTGGACTCATCGTGATCCAGCTGATGGATGTAGTTATCATTTTTTGGAGAACTGGGGTATTCAAGTAGTAAAAGTTTGGAGAGCTTTTCTTGGAGATCTTTGTCATCTGCAAAGATTTCATTTAACTTTTGCTGAACACGACATTGATCTGCCTTGTGACCCTTGTGACCACATTTCCAACATATGATCTGAGTCGGATATTTGGAAGCAAACCGTCTAGGGTTTTGCTTATTTGAGCTTCTTTGATGATAGGACCTATACCGCTTGTGATATGGTGGTTTGGTCCTAAAAGGTTGTTTGTGTCTAGAGGAAAAACACTTGCTGATTATTTGCTTCTTGGAGGGAGGTGTAATCTTTTCAATGCCAAACATCTTACAGAAAGAACCCATCTCCTTCCTTGCTTGGGCCTTTTCATTCCCGTATTTGGACTGAATTTTGAGATCTTGACATAAGTTTAGGGCCTCCATTTTAACAAAGGCAAAAAGTTGACTGTAGGCTATTGCATCCCAAGGTATGGATTCTCGACCAACCTCTTGTTTGAGTTTGGTGATAATCCTTTGTGCAAACAATGTGGGTAATCCTGGAATGAATCTTTCTTTCCAGAAATTAGCCATACAATCGTCGCGTTGAAGGACTTGAGTAAGATACATGTCCTTGTACCATCTGTAATCAGATGTTGGACATCGAAGATTGGTGAGAAGAACTTTATTGGAATTTAATTCTTCTCTAGGGTTTCCAACATGTTGGAGACTTATTGTGATAATTAAGAAATCGCATGCATCATCCTTGAAGGATGATCTATCAGGGCCATCAAAAACTTCTACTTGATGGTTCATGATTTCTTGTTTATTGTCTAAGGTAAGGGCATTGTCCCACCATTGTCTTAGCTGGCCTGTAAATCCTGCAACTATGGAGGAAGCTGCTTGTTTGTCATTCATCTTTCGCATCTTGTAGGCATTCTTTGCCATGCCCATTTCTTGTAGGGTATTCAATATTTCATATTCTGATTTTCCATCTATGTTCCATTCATAGAAAGAATTGCCATCATATTAGGTTGAAGTGAACTTGGATCGTTCTTCGTATTGGATATTTGGAGGAGTAGGACGGGGATAATAGTTTTTGGTGGTATGGAAATAAGAATCCATGGGTTTGTTCCGCCTGAAGGAACGTCTAGGGTTTCTTGTCGAGATTTTGAAAATCTCATTTGGTTCTGGATCAGTAGACTTCTGCAATTCCTTTGGTCAGACCGGCAACGTCAAAGAAAGAATCCGTCTACAACTATTTCCTCACTGTTGTCGGATTCAGCAAACAGGTGGTACCGAAGCCTTCCCTCCCGATCAATCACCACATGGCTGCAAATGGCCCAAAAATTCTTGCCAAATACTACCCAACCAGTAGAACAAGGCAATTGATCGGTGAGATCAACACTTTCTGTCAGGAGCCAGGAGAAAATTATACGACGCATGGGACAGATTAAAGATATGCTAATGAAATGTTCCCACCATGGTCTCGACGATCAATCCCTCTGCCTGTCATTTTCAATGGTCTAGATGATGGAACCGACTACTCGTCAATTCCTCTGCAGGAGGAAGTTTCATGATGAAATCTCCTAAAGAAGGAATGGACCTTCTCGAAACCATGACGAGCAATACCAGACAGTGGACGAGATCCAAAGGAAGAACGCCACGAGCAGCAGGCCTACTCCACGTTGAGCCAGATCATTTATCAGCCCAGATCTCGTCCCTTGCAAAGATGGTGGAAAAGCTAACAACATCACAAAACGAAATTGTAAAAACAATAGCTTCTCCACCTACAAGTTCACCACCAGCTCCACTACAGAAGGATGTGTCATATGCGCCGGTCCTCATGAAACTCATCAATGCGAAGGCAAAGGCCAGTACGAGGAAGTACAATTCATAGGAAACCGCCCCGGTAATTCCTACAACAATAACATCAACAACAAATCCATGGAGAAATCACCCGAATTTCTCATGGAAAACCAATGATCAGAACCAAGGAGGGCAGAACAACAATTCCAATACCTATCAGGGAAACCGACCCCAACCAAACTCTAATATGGGTTATAGAGCACTAGGTGCCCCTCCAGGTTTCCAACAACAGCAACAACAACAACCATCTTCATCCTCTGTTGATCCAAACGCAGAACTCAAAGAGATGATGAAGGGTTACATGACTATGACTCAGAACCAGCTCTCTGCACAAGAAGCCTTCAACCAGAAAATCGAAGGTAAATTCAATCAACTTGCAGAACATCTTGCTCGAAGACCGCCAGGGGCTCTCCCAGCCAAAATGAACCAAATCCAAGAGAGCAAGCCAAGTGCATCTATGTGAAGGAGCACGATGAAGAAAAGATGGAGGTGGCTAAAACAGTTACGATTCCAGAACTACACCCTTCCCTCCAAGAGTGGGTTGTAGCAATCGAAACTTCCAAAAGGAATGTAGCTGAACTTGAAAGCACCGCCAAAGTCTATAATAATCGCATTCAATCTGAGAATACCTACCTTGAGCACTTGGTGGCCGGTTATGAAAATGAAAAGCTCGACTTTGAAGAAGAAGAAGAAGAGGTTAAGGCGATAACCTTGAGAAGCGGTAAGAAAACCGACGAGATTCACATCCCGCAAAGATCAGAAGAATCCAAAGAGGATAGTGAAGAAAAAGTTGAGGTTCCAACAGAAAAGACATCTCCAAGCGTCCTCACTATTCCACCAGCTTCAAAACCTTCTCCACAAGAACCGCCTATACCATTTCCCACCGACTCCAGAAGCAGAAATTGGATAATGAATATGGTAAGTTTCTGGCAATGCTGAAGCAACTAAACGTCAACATACAGTTTGTAGACCTCATTGCCAAAATGCCAAACTACGCCAAATTCCTCAAACACCTCATATCCAACAAAACTAAATTGGCCGAAGTCGGTACGGTACCTCTCAATGTAGCTTGCTCAGCTATTCTGCAACAACCACTACCGTCAAAATGCAATGATCCGGGCAGCTTCACTATTCCAGTCACAATTGGTAGCACCTCATTTCCATACTCCTATGCGATCTGGGTGCCTCCATTAATTTGATGCCCCTCTCCACTTTCAAAAAGCTGGGAATTGGAGAGATGAAAAAGACCAAGATGACCCTGCAACTGGCAGATGGTTCGGTAACATACCCAAGCGGAGTGGTGGAGGATGTTATCATTAAAGTGGAGCACTTATACTTCCCATGCGATTTTGTCATTCTAGACATCGAAGAGAACTCCACTACACCTCTCATCCTTGGACGACCATTCCTTGCCACAGCCGATGTGCACATTTGGGTAGCCCAGGGGAAAATCACCCTTCAGGCTTATAACGAAAAGCTGGAGTTTGCATCAGGAAGATCTCCAGATAGCAAATCCAAAGATCTCAAGTTCGTAAGGGATACTCAATCATCATCATCCCCACTTCTGTTTATCACCCTTCCAGACGGCATGTCTATTACAGAGATACCACCACCAATCCCGGACGAAGAGCGGGATAAGAAAAGAAAACATGCATCCCGGTGGACACTCAAAAATACATCGAGTCATGCTTTGGATCTACTCCTCATAACCACCCCCCATGATCGATCTAACGACAAAGCGTCTAGCCAAAGACGTTAAAGAAGGGCAGCTTTCCGGGAGGCAACCCGGACGAACTTATCTTTTATATGCTTTTTATGCTGTTTTAATTTTCAGGTTCCCTTTAATTTTGTTTTTGCTAACTCTTAACCCCGTTTATAGTATGGTTGCTTCTAGTGTCTTATGCAGGTGCAACTTCATGTCTACACCGCAACCAAGCTACGCTACTTGAGGCTGAAGCTCAAGTGTGGGGGAAGTTCAATACACGCTAGCAAAAATAATCTCAGGGGAGTACCAGTTTCTTTAATTATGCTTTTATTTAAATAAAATATGCAGAGGAGAGTTTATGTGCTTAAATGATTATTCGTGAGCTTCGTGTTCTCTCTATTTATCTACTTACCGAAAAGGCCTTCTGAAGCCTTCCCTTGTTTTTCTGTGAACAATGAGGACATTGTTCAATTTAAGTGTGGGGGAGTGTGCCCTTTTCGGTGACATTTTATGCTAAAATGCTTAATCTCTCTGCTTATCTTGCGTTTGTTCAAATTCAATATCGTGGACCCTTTATGTGGGTTGTTCTCTTTAAGAATAAATACTGTTATGAATTGTGGGATAAATGGTAAAATTTTAAAATTTTGATTACTTTTGAGGAGCATTTTTATGCGGTGTGACCAAATGATCTAAAAAGGATGGATTTTTATTACTCAGGGGTTCTTTCTGTCTTCTTTCTTAGGGATTGCTAAGGGGTTTCTCTGTCAAAAAAAAAAAAAAAAATAATAAATAAGGGACTTATGAGACACCATTGGTAACCAACAAAGAGAGTTGAGTGTTCTTTAAAATACGAAGGCATAATGCCTACATATTATCTTCTCATCTCTTATGCAAAAGTGAAACAAATGCATAATTCTATTTTTCCTTTTGTTTTCTCCTCAATGCCCATTCTTGAGAGAAGTTGGCCATGGTAAAAGTTCTCAAAGTCACCTTAAATCAAGAAGCATTGAAGTACTCCGGATCATACCCGAAACTCTAATTTTTATTTTTGCCCTGAGTACACCTATGCCACCAGTAGGTGATGGATCACACTCCTCTAAAAAGTTTAAGATCATGTACTATTGACTTCTTTATCCTACCCTTCATAATAGTATTTGTTAATATTGAGCATTCCCTACTTGCTTGGGTACATGGTTTTGCTTGAGGACAAGCAAAAGGTAAGTGTGGGGGTGTGATAAGTGTCTAAATGAGCATGTTTTATGGGTGTATTTCATATATCATATCAGCACTTTTCTGCTCATTTCTCACTTATCGTATGGGGGTGTGATAAGTGTGAGGCAATAGGCGGACGTCTCACACACCAAGGCAACCGCCTATTAGCATGCAGACGGGAGGCGGACGTGAGTAAAACCAGTCGCGAAATAGTTTTCTTCAACTTGCCTCTGCTATCCATCTACTCCCGCACCGCCTACCTTATTTCCTCACGCGTCTCCAGCTCCTGTCCCCTGCAATTAATGAGCAATCAACGAGAGCAATCAACCGGCAATCAAATTCGTACGGATCTTCTTCTCCTCTGTCTCTATATAAACTCACTCCAACAGCACCATAAGCACACCACGCACACCACGCACGACGGGAGTCTGAAGAATATTTTCACCACACTCATCCATTCGCTTCCACTTATTTTCCTCCCGTAACACCACATCATTCCACACTCACGCAGTAACAAAAGAAATAGAAGAGCAGCAGTACGAGCGAGAGCAGACCAATTCTTCCTCTGAAATAATGTCAAAATCTGTCTGTGCTATCTTCTTATCTCCATTAATGTCTGAGTAATTTTCTTTTGTATCCTAGGATGGGGGTTTGATTTCTAATATTACGTAAACAATATTTATCACCTGTCTCACTTGTTAACTTGTTTTAATTCCTTTCAACTAATATTGCTAAATGCTTTGCGCGACAAACGACTGCATTTATTTGGTAACTATCAACACATGATTTTGAGATAGTCTAAGTACCACCAAGGAATTAATCTTAGTATTTACACTCCGGATTGAGCAGGAAAATACTAAGGCTTTTATTAAGAGTTCGTAACCGACAATTATTAACTCTAATAGGCAATAAATAATTGAGACAGGGTTATAAATCTGTTTAAGTAATTTAGGAAATTCCCCCGCTATCCTAGGATACATTTTTCCATTCACATCAATTAATTCACCTTTTTACTGTTTTTATTATATTTGCACTGATCAAACAACAAATCAAGCTTGCCTCCGGCTAAACCCCTTTTTACAGTTTTTAAGTAACTACCAAGACTAGGATAAATTGAACAATCTCCCTGTGGATACGACACTTGTTTTACTAACTACGACCGGGATTTGTTTGCAGCCCGACGTTTAATTTGAGTTTTTAATTTCTTTTCTTTTAATTTTACACCAGTTTAACCACTCAGAAAATAACCTTCTGCACTCCGGCAGAGCCTCCTTGTCGCCACCGGCCAGGAACCTCCAGAGTTTGACGCTCGCGTCAAAGAAATACAAGAACATGTGGAATACCGCACTTCCACATACTATATTACAAGAATTGATCCACTCTCTGAGCTGCCCTGCACAACAGACTACGAGTGGCACCATCGCAAACTCGAAGTCGAGCTCGGGGTGGAAGAACTAGTTTACAATATACATTACGGACTCAATATCTCAACACTAGACCTATTCGAGCATTTCGACAGCCCAGAAATTCCAGAAGAACTGTACTTCAACAACGACCAAAATTCGTATGACAGCAACAATGACGACCAGACGCAGTAGGAAAATACGCAAAGAATTATCAAGACACATCAATAATTCAAAAGACACATCGATAATGCAAGGAATCTCAATTATTGTGTTTCCTTTTTCAAAAGGCAGCATTATTGCCGACATAATAATTTTACTTTCCAAAAGCAAATAGTACTTCCATTATTAAGGCAAATAATGCCTCAATTGTTGTACAATCCCGACCTGTCCTCGTCTATATAAGGGGATACGAGGGCAACAAGTGGGAGAGAAGTTTTTCAAGTTAGAGAAACTCAAACTAGAGAGATAAGCTCTGACCTCTCTCTTCAAGAATTCGATTCTCTATTCCTGTATCCTGCTTCTATCTTCTCAATATCAATACAAGATTAAACTCCAAGTGAGTTTCAATATTCAATATCTTATGTTTACTTGCTTATTTATGTTCCTTTAAATTCAAGTTATTTATTTCAATTTCCGCATTTTCAATTTAAGCTCTTCAATTTTTGTTCTTTGCTTTCTTATTTTTTATATTCGATTATCCCCCATATCTTCGCCGATCCTGCTTCTCCTTCTGGTATAATATATGAAATATAAAACTCATTTATTAAATGACATCTTTTGTCATTTTATGTGAGATACTTAAGTTCTTACTTGTACTATCTTTCACAACTCAACATTAGGATTATATTCCTTGAAACACCCCTGATAATTACAACGCATTAAATCGTGAATATGTGTAGTATGTTAGTAAACCGGTCACGTTAGTGCAATTGCGCTGTAACCCAGAATCTAGGTTACTAAGGGGTTTACACATGTCCGGGAATGTAACAGTAGGTTACATTTAAACATAAACTTGGGCGCTCGTCGGTTTGACATTGGGTAATACAACCGAGCGAAAGTAAATCACACTAGGATGGGGATGTTGGGTACGCGACACAAGTGTGGCGCGTTTTGTAAACTAAAATAAATCGGGTAATCGTTGACACATAACGATTTCACTAAATAACATATGTTACAGGGGTATAATATACGAACTACGTTACCGGATACAAACAGGTACTAGTAACATTATAACATAAAGTATTTGTGCTCACGGTTTTATATTCCTGGACTTAAATGTCAAACTAGCTACCTATGTACTACTTAACTCTATTGCCTCACTACAATACTCATATGTGGAATATAAATGGATTAATAATTGATCAGCCCATGTATTACTGTGACATACTAAAACACCCATTAATCCCTCTAACTCTTGACATGCTGATTACTTCCCTGTTCTAACGGTTGCCCCTGTTTTCTTCTCGCGTGTGTCTGCAGCTCCACTCAACAGACCATTCAATTTCTTCCATCTCCCCTAGGCATGTGACCTTTACTGATTCTCAAGAAATTATTCCCCACTTCCCCGTGTTTTGCCTGAAACTTCTTGCTCAACTCCTCTAAGCTCCTGCACTTTCTCGCGAGAAGGGGTGCATGCAACTGTCTGTTCCAAACCTTCACACTCTAACTTCCCACCTCCTGGAATCTTCTTGCGCAACAACCCCTGGAGATGTCTCGACGAAGTGTAGCGAAAACCCACGCCATCCCGTTTGAGACATTAACGCAAGGTAAACACTCCTTAATTCCTTTTGCCTTTGTTTCTTTCCTCTGTTGTTGTTTTACGACAACCCTTGCTCAAAACTCTCTAATTCTCCTCACTTGCTTTCGCATGAACCCTGCATGCAAACCCGTCGGAGGATCTCTGAAAACCGTGAGTAAAATCCCTTCCAACGATCTTAAAGGTAAGCGCAAGCTAACCGGCGGTGTTGGTGGTTTAAGCTACTTCCACCGTCTCTGTTTGTGTCCGAAAGTTGATCTTTGACTTCCTTTTTCTGTCTAAATTTCACAATGCCAGTTATAATACCTAAAACTCGGTCAAACGTTATAGTTAGTTCTACGAATAACAACGCATTACTGAATGAACTAACCCGCACATGTAACAATTATAGGAGTGTAAAACAAAGTGGCGGGTAACCCTAGTGCGAGTATCTACGTCGGCTATTATAAGGTATGGACATGTGTGGTTCGTATGTTGTCGTGTTACACGGCTTGTGTGATGTGTGTTTTGTTTGACAATGACTATAAGACTATAGCATGAAATTGGATTGCTTCTTGTGGCTTGCTTATATGCTTGTTATATATCCTTGTGGCATATTACTTGCGCGCACACAGTAGTCTAGTCCCTTTCTCGTTTATGGAACTCGAGATGAACCACAACGAACTATGAAAACAAAGAAAACTCTATAAGGGGAACTCCTCTCTAAACCATTGAGGACGTACCATGACACCCACTCTGGTGTCTATTCATTAATGATAATGAAGAGCAATCTCAATTGGTGGGACATGACGAACCATGTGGACAAACAAAAGTTCTTATACAAAGAGAAAACTCCTCTCTAACTATAGAGGACCGCTAATGACACCCACTATGGTGCCGAGATTATAATAATAATGAAACGAAAAGTACCAACTGGTGAAACACGAGAACAACCCGGGAAGACAACAGCTCGGGCCGTGCAGTATGGATGATCGGGAGTTGGCATCTACATCAGATCCTTCGACCGTCTATGGTGGAATTATTTTGGGGGTCCCTGGGTGACCCCACTTTCTCAGCACATCCTGGAGTCTAGAGGTGACTCCGCTTTCTCGACCCTGGGTGTCGGAATGGGGGAGTGACAAATTGGTGGAGCTTATCCTGGAGTCTAGAGGTGACTCCGCTTTCTCGACCCTGGGTGTCGGGAATGGGGGACTAGCTATGGAGGAGACGTCCTCCAACGTGCGGTGATAGAAGAATTCCCAAACAATCCTTAAAGAAACAAGGAACGATTAGCACCTACATAATGAAGTCTCAGGATCTAATCTATATCCCCTGATTCGGTGCCAGAGAATAAAGGAAAACTTGTGTAATGAGACCAAGCAAACAAGAGAAGTCACAAATGTGATCCTTTAAGAAACAAGGAATGAATAGCACCTACATAACAAAGTCTCGGGATCTAACCTATATCCCCTGACTCGGTGCAAGAGAAGAAAGGAAAACATGTGTAATGAGAACAAGAAAACAATACGTAATCTCTTGAATGATCCCATAGTGAGGATCGACGGTATAATATATCTGCGCACACGTCCTATAAATTACTTGATTGTTGTTGCTACATTAGCAGCTTATTGTGCTGAGTTACGTGCTTGCAAGTTGTGCTTGGTTGCTTACTGATATTGCTATGCTACCTGCAAGTTGTGCTTGGTTGCTTACTGATATTGCTATGCTACCGATGAGTGTGTATGATATCATGATGTGCTGATGTGTGCTTTACTGCTTTATCATAGCATGTAAAATTGACTTAATAATATTCGACCAATTAGTCGTGTGGCCCGGTAACATACGGGCTTCACACGTTCATACTCAGCATAGTTTTGCTGAGTCCTTCATTTTTACAGGTATGGATCTGGACAATGGGAGAGTAGGCAGGGTGGCTACCATGGGGGTAGCCCATCTGGGCAAGACTTTTAAGTAGTACGTTTTCTGATGTATGGGTTGTGACTATGTATCACTAGACCCTTGTTGTATGATTCGGGTTGTGTTGTTTAAGTTATTAACTATACTGTAGACGCTCGGTACTTGGCTTGTATTTTCCCGTTGTACTTCGGTTTGGTTATGGTTTTAATTCCAGTCATTCAGACCGTAACTTGGTGTTGGAAGAGTGGTCGTGTCAACCACGTGGGTGGTTGGCGTCTGTGACACCCGGATGGAGGTTATACCCCGCAAGCTAGTTTACATTATCGTCGGGCGTCTCATTTAATCTAGTGATGTTTTATTCGGGGGTGTTACATTCCTAATATCATATAATATTATATCATACATTATATTAAACTCTAAAGTTTATTAAGTTCCCCACATTATTTTATGAATCTATTTCCCTAGGTATTCACATTGTTTTATGTGAATTATATAATCCTTTAACTTATATTCATTCTCACCTTTAATGAATATTAAGACTTATATATAATGTAACACTCATATCATTTTATCATTAGTCTTATATGATTATCCAATCATATCATATGATTTTACCTTACTTCATATAGTTATATAAATCTATATGAATTATAAAGTTCACTAAATAGTAGTGGTATCCCTTATAAAATATTCATTTCCTCCTTAATGAATATTAATACCTTACAATTGTTTAACATTTATAACATTTCCAACTATAGTCTAAACTTCATTTCCCACTCTTCTAATTCTCGCAACCGCCCCATTAGTTTCATTAATTACAATCTTACCACATCAAATTATAATGTTATATTTATAACCCTTATGTCATATAACATTACATTTTCACTCTTATATTATAATTAACCTACGGTTTCCACCATTTTATTTAATACCGAACAGACCCCATTTGTCCAGATTTATTTTCTCAACTCTCACACTTTTCCTTAATTACAAAATGACCCCATTTATTTCCTAAACTTTACAATGTCATCTTAAACTATATCTTATACACCTTAATTAATTTAATTCAAAATAAATCTCTAAAAATTCCCATGAATTCCCAACAGACCCTAGTCAGTTCTAAACACCATTTCACCCCAGAATTTCTGAAATTACATTTCCACCCCAATTGTTTTATTACTTTTACATTTAACTTCTAAACTTAATTTAAAGTTGTAATTAATTCATTTAACTCATCAAATTTGGTCAACACCTACACTATGGTCAAGGTTGACCTCCTTAATACTGCCTTGACCAATACTTTCCAGCATTTATGGTTTTGCCCCCAAATTTCCTAGAATTTACAATTTAGCCCTTAACTTTGTAAAAACTTACAAAATTCATTTAAACTTTTTTTAACTCTAACTTTCGGCTATAATATCTTATAACCCTCTAAATTTTATTTAATTACACTTAACTCATCACTTATACACCAGAATATTATCTAAGCTTATTTTTGCTTTTAAAACTCATTTATGCCATAAAATTCCAACTTAAATGTTATAAATTCGTAGGTATTAATTACCTAAAATTCCTAGGTGGTTAAAAATCAACATGTAAGCTGCTAGTAATTTATTTTCTCACCAGGCCTTATACAAAATAAAAACTTAGCTTAAAATGTAAATAAAGCTTCAAATAACATAATAAAATGGCCTAAATACATGGCCTTAGTATAAACTTCAGTTGTAACATAAAATTACATATAAATGTTCACAAGAACAATTTTATTCTCATCTATTTACCCAAACAACCCATAACTTTGTTTTTTTGCACTTTTATCCTTTTATCTTATATTTATGACATATAATTCATGTTACACTTAGGTAACTTAGTCAAATGTGTCACCTAATCCTTTAGTACATTAATAAGTCAAATAAAATCATTTAATCCCAAATACCCCACGGAATTATTTAATTATGTAACAATAATTAACTTAAAGCTTTAAAACATAACTTATACTTACTTGATTCAAGCCTCCAAAAATCAGCAAGCCACTTAGTAACTCACGACCGTAATTTATATAGGAGCTTAGGTTAGTTTTTAGCTCAAAACTTAGGTATAAACTTGATTATCAAGTCATTAAGATTTAGTAATTTACTTACCCTCCAAAGATGATCTTATAAGCTTTGATTTCCACTCCTTGATTCAGATCAAAACCATGGTTGAATACACCATTTTGGTACAAATTTTAACATGGAAGGAAATGATCAAATTAGGTCTTGAAAGGCTTAATGACATAAGGAACTTAAAGGTATGAAATTGAACTTAATGAATCATGATTTTACCTTGGTATTTCAAGGCTGAACAAGGGTCGTTATCGGCATATTTTTGCAGTATGAGAAGATTATTAGTTATTCTCCAAATCCATGCTAAATAAGTTGTTTAGAACAAGTGGAAAGGCTATTTTAACTTACCTTTGAATAATTCCTTAAAGGATGATTTTATGATGAAATTGGCCACCTCTTTAAGGATTTGAAGGAGATACTGTCCAAGCTCGGAAAGTGGAAGAAAACAAGTGGAAATACTCATGGAAATCAGCCATTACAAAGATAGAATGAAGATGGAAGCTTAAGGCACATTTTTACCTTAAGAAGTGATTTTTCTTTCTTTGCTCCAAAGAGTATTTTTCAGGTGAAATTGGTGGTAATCTTGCAAGAGGAACTTGCCATGAATGAGGTATGGGAATGGTTTGATTGTTTAGCTCATTGGATAGACAATGAAAAAGGAAGATAATGGTATATTACATGAATTAAGGGCTTACCTTATGCACTTGGAGTTGGATTTGAATGAACTTGCTTATGAAATCAAAGATGGCTGGAAGGGAGTGTTTAATGAAGGAAGAAATCGGCTAAAATAGTAGGGAATGAAGAGAAAGCAAGATTTGTCTCTTGAGGTAAGAAAAGTCATTTTATGAATAGTAAATGGATGACTCATCTCATTAGGTAGATATTTTACCAGATTATTCAAGTTGTTTCCCTCTTCCATATTGCCGCCCATATGGGAAATTTTAGGGTCTGCATTGACCATTGACCATTGACCATGTTAGGTAATTAAGATTTGATTTGGCACTATTTGGTATTATTCACATTTTGGTGCCAAACTTTGTTTTTTTGTAATTCTTTGAATTAGGCTTCCTAATGTGATACTAAATAGCACACATGTTGATGTATACAAGGCTAATTTGTAACACCCCATCCACAACGTCGCACTTTATAACCACCTGCAGCGGAAACATAAACCATCACATTACTTAATCCGTTGGTGTTACACGCCGTTAACCACCCACGTGGCTAACAAGGCTAATACATACATATTATATCGGTCTGATGGACTAGATCCCCGAGCAACTACACCATACAATCCTGATTCCATTTCCAACAATTATTTACATATACATCCCCCACTGTACCGAGTATTCATTAACCAATGCCGATAACAAATTCGGTCTTACTACACCTATAATACATACACCATTAAAGGGCTACCATGTACAAACATCTACCCCGTCCTACTCTCGAACGGCTTCCAGCTCCTTGTACCTGAAATAGAAAAAGGAGAAAAGGGTGGCCCCCAAGGGGCTCAGCACCTTTGCTGGTATGGTAATCCCGCAGCCCGCATGCTACCGGGCCACGCACAACTAATTGTCGTCTTAGCATGCTGTTGATTATATTTAAATCCTGCATGTAAACCATAAACACACAACACATTGCATACGCCCAGCTATAGGGCTCAACAAACATCCAATACATCCACACATCCACACATAACAAATCAACATTGTTCCCTTTAACCCTAGAGTGGCTCTCCTCTTAATGGAGTTACTTCCTTGACAGACGACATTTACCCACCGATCGCACTATCCTTAAACACCTCCTATTATAAACCGGAATTCACATCCATAGCCCATGACAACATTAACACACGACACCATAATATGGTTCGCACTAGGAACCTTCCACCATTTACCATAGTTAATATACATAATGAGCCTGGAGGTTGTAGCCAACCACATACTAAGCTCGTTACATAACACTCGCTACCGTCCTTATAGCCGTGCGAGTAACCTTCCTAAAGGTGGACCGGAATTGGTGACCCGAACACACCACACAAACACAAGTACAACCATTGCATGCCCCTGTGGCCCGACGTGAGTCAGTAATATAGCTTTGGTTAAGCTAAAGGGAAGATTGGAAACCCAATGAGTAAACAACCATAACATACACCAAGAGAGTCGAACCGGGTATGACATCGACTCCCGTCCATCACACGCGTGGCCGGAACATGACCGGACTCCTCACCCCCCATTAGTACACATATACTTATAATTAAGTAGTTAAGGCTCCATTATGGAACCTATCACATCCACACACCATTCGGTATCACAACCGTGTTAAGCATGTAAGGGAGGTTCACACACTTGCAAACAATAACCATACACAACTAACTCACACATAGCCGTGGTTAGAACGTTCCCAAGGTTTGGGTCGTTAACACCGAATACCGATCTCTCATGTGTTCCTAGTTCTGGTTAGTTAAGGTTTAACACTTATTTGAGGTTAAACGGTATCGGAGGCCAGATTCGCCACATAAATGAATTACTATAAACTCATTTCATGTTTTATCTTACAAGGTGGCAAACACACAGAAAAACACATTGGCATACAAGCCGGTGTAATCCGGTAGGACACAGGTTGCAAGAAAACCATACCTGTCGCCGGAGTCCACTCTACCTTGTCCACTTACGTTCCTCGAACTACTGGTACATTAAAGTTACCTTCATTAACATTGGGGTAATATGTTTATGTAACGTCGAAAGACCATGATTCAACCCCGTTAACTAGTTAAATACCTTTGCATTTTAAACTTGTTTTTCTCTTCCATTTTGCCTTAACTTTTCATCCACCAAAGTGTCACTACAACTCACCTAACATGTCTTATACAACCTTATAACATCATTATCCATCAATCCCCATCATTACCCATCATTTTCACACCTTAAACAACATTTTTAGAGTGGTCCGGGACTTGGTCCTTACCCTAAGTCCCGGACCAACACATAAGGAAAACCTTCGGCGTATTTAGCAGGGTGGTCCGGGACCTTGTACTTCCCTTAAGTCCCGGACCACAACATATTACCACTCTCGGCCATTTTCAAATGCTTGGTCCGGGTCCTTAACCTTAACCCAGGTCCCGGACCTAAAATTATGTATAACTCACGGTCTCTTTTTGACATATGGTCCGGGACATGACCCATGACCTAGGTCCCGGACCCAACCTACAGAATTTGACGTACTGCAATTTTTCTGTCCTGCTGCGTAAGTTTTACACCCATCAAATGTATAGCTTCCCAAATGATTTTACGTACACTTATACTCAAAACTTCACCAAATATACACCACATAACAACATAGTGCAATTTAAATTGCATAGCACTTAGGCTCTTAAAATGCATAAATCTTAAACACTGAATTTCCACAATATATTTGCCTTTCACCTGCAAATACAAACAGCATACGTATGTCCTTTACTAGTCTTTGAGAACATTTTCTAAGTCATTTACCATTGGCTCTTTAGGTAGTTTCAACACAACGTACGTTCATTTTCCAAAGGATTATTAAGCTATTTTGGTTAACATAAAACAGGAGGAAACACCATTTTTCTTTGAGTTTCCTTACCTTGAAGCAAAGGAGAAAAATAATACGTAAGAAGATGAACTCAAGCTCCTTCCATGGAGATTCCTCTTGGCACCAAAATGGAGCTCTTGAAGATTTGAAAGGACTAAGTCGAAGAGCTTGATGAAACTAAGAGATCGGTGGTCTTAGTTTTAGATTTGGACAAGTGAGCAAGAAGTTACAAGGATTTGAAGTTGTATGTTGCTGGTTTGTTCGATCGTGAAGGAGAGAAAGGAAGGGATGGCTACGTGAAACAGCAAGAGGAATGAGAGAATGAATGATTGTAGTTGCTTTTGAAGATATTTAATTATGTAAAGCAAATAGTGCTTTTTCAATCAATTATTACTACTGTACAGGGTGGTGATTCACCACATGCAAACCGACCCCCATTTAACAAAAGGGGTTATTTAGTCTTTTTTTGTTCAATTAAATTACTCATGTTAACATATGTTACAAACTAGCTTATTTTAGTTACTATTCATAATAACAAGGCACTTTGAAGCGAAATCTTGATTCTTATTTTTAAACTTCCAAATGTGATACCAAATAGTACACATATTAATTAAAGATAATGATGGACATTTAGCCATTCAAAACTCATTTACAAGACAATTTTTCAAAAACGTGCTTTTAAGCACATTTTGTGTTTTAACTTGTTTTCAAGCTCGGTTTTCTTTGGTAATTGATTTAATAGACTCATTAATATATAAGTAAAGTCTTGGTAAGTTTATTAAGTCTTAATCAAGACTATCCCAGGTCTAGAGCATATTTGTACTTATTGCCTTTTAGGCAATTAATTGTATTTACTATTCATTAAATTGTTTACTAATGTTTCTAAGACTCTTTTTAGTCTTAATAATTTATTATTTAATGCTTAAACAACATACCTAGGTTTGGGGTATTTCAGTCTACCCCCCTTAAAAGAACTTCGTCCCCGAAGTTCACACTTCCCACATATCATTGGTTTAGAATACGGGAATTACTTGTATAATAAAACACTTCCATAACCAACACACCTTACACCACAACCTCGGACTTTAAGGTCCGGGTTCACATACACATCCATCCATAACGTATCATTCTCACATGATTACCTCGGACTCAATGGTCCGGGTACCTTAATAGTATTGTACTCACATAACAACCCTCAGACTCTCAGGTCTGGGTAACATGACCACCTTTGGACTCATAGGCCCAAGTAACATAATCAATTCAGAACTGAACCACATCAAGACTCATGGTCAAAGTAACATTTATTACACATACCACACAACATGCCTTAGAACGTATAACAAATAGAAATACCTTTTCCATCTCTTCATGGGCTCGAGTCCCACGTTGAGTACATATACACTGTGATCCCCAGAACCCGGTCGCGATGGACACCTGCTGGTCCCCGTTCCTTTGGGAGATCAAAACATTCACTTAATTGTTAACATATGTACTTCTCATGTCACCGGTCCGAAGACAAAGGCTCATACGTCCTCAGCTCGTGAGCAAGTACTACAAAAATATCCTTTACCAGGTTAGTAAACAAGAGAATCCTTTATTCAAAATATCAATCCACTGTTTTGGAAATACCAATTGAAAACCCTTTTGAAAATTCAATACAACTCCAAGTCCAACTTATGCTCTTTGCATCCTTTCTTAATGGTGTTATTTGTGACCACTTATAGGGAGCTTCAAGAGTCATCCAACCCTGATGTGATCAGCATCAGTGTTGAACTATCCTTCCACCCCAATTTGTGTTCGGCATCCCTTGATCGCATGCAAATCAAGTTCCACCTCCCACTTCATTTTCAACCAACAATTAATTCAAGCATATTCCACTTTCTATCTTTTGATCCTTCTAGTCATAATCATTACATCTCCAAGGGGTAGAACTTAGTCTATCAATTACCTCCATTCGCTTTTAAGTAATTACCTAGGGAATCTAATTCTTTCTAGGTTCCATGTCAATTTCATATCCTTCATAAATCACCACACTATATATATACACATCTTTAATCAAAATACCATACACCGTGTTACATTTGGTATTATGCGAACACACACCATTGGGGCTTTAGTTCCCCAGGAGTTTATTTACTCCTTAGTACTTGTACTTACCCACAACCATTACCAAGGTAGTCACACCTACCACAATAGTATTTCGCATCTTCTGTGCGCAATTACCACCCTTTAACCAAACCAACCATCATAACCAATTATTAACCATGCCAACCATCATAACAAATTATTTTTGTGCTATGCACAACATAGTTCACGTTCACTTGTACGGTAAAACACACTAAGCGGCTTTACGCTCTACCCCCCTAAAAAGGGATTACGCCCACGTAATCGATCACTTACTCACTGTGCTATAACATTCTACCGTCGTGAAGTGTTTAATCCCCACGGTTTATTATACACTGTGTTCTGGGTTGAGGATCTTAGCCATATTGGCGGTTTAGTCCCTAACCAAGAATTCTCTTTAGAGTTTGTTTAATTCATAACCAGTTTCGATTCTGGCCTGTGAAACTTCTAGGCTTTAATAATTAGCCATTCACTCATATTCACAACTCACATCCAACACTTGAATCGTTGGCTCACTAGTTTCTGCTATGCGATTCTTGGTAACCTAGAACTTAGTTGTCCATACATTATCCTACTGTATTGTACATTCCTGGTTATCACCCTTATCTAGGTAATAACGGTTTCTCAACCGACGCATGGTATCTCTTACCCTGAGCGAATTCGGCGAGTTTCAAAACTTCCCATCCACCTCCACAGTAGTTTACTGTGTATACTGCTATGTATTTTACAATGATTGCCTCGATTCCTTTCGACTTACTGTCGGTTGAGGTTGAGCTACCACCTAATGTGTAGTGCTCTCTCAGTTATTTCCTACACCTGAGGTATATTTCATACCGATATTTGATAGTAGTGCTACTGTAGTCACTTATTGCCAGTCCTGCTTCCACATTTAGTTCTGCACCAGTACCATTTCCATTAGTATGACCTTGCATTTCCTACATATCGGTCATTATGGTATTACAAGTTTCTTTCTTCATCCACCACAATTAATATTTCCCAATTCCTAGCTATCCCACTCGATCATTACTGCGCAAGTGCAATACCAAAACACTCAGTCATACAGAGTGCAGAGGCGTAAACTCCTGACAGTAAATCTCCTATGCGATTGCAAGGGATTTACACTGTATTCCTCATCACATAGTATCAAATACTGGCTTGTTGCCCAGCCTGTATATCACCATTTATCTTACATGTTCATTGTGTCTAACTCATAACTGTGCCTGCTGGCTATGTTATTATTTAGCAATACCCATGCAACGGTCGCTTACTGCGCGCCGTGCGATTACTCATTATATAACATCAACTCACACTGCACCTGCTATTATATTAGCTTCCGCCATTACACTGTGCCTTGCCACTTATTTGGCTGATTTCTGAATACACCATTTCTCGAGCCTTTATTTTCCTTAAGCGTTGTTCGCTACACATTTAGCATCACGCACCTATGGTGGTTTTATTCAAATCATTCTAGGGTAATAACGACATGGTCCATCCTCCACATATTTCTTGAACTTGGTTCACATAACTACCCGCTCCTGCGGTCTCACCATATCGAGAGGTATCCCCACTCTTAACGCAGTGGTTCGTTCTCCGCTCTAATTACTTGTATAATCATAAACTCCTGTAATCCAGTTAAAATTTACTCAACATATTTACTTGTGGCTTATAAGCCCTATTGCCTCTAGCTCTGCTCATTGTAGGCTGTTCACATTCATTTACTTCTTCAAACAATATTACACAGTTTACGGGTTGTACTGGGCTCCATGACCAGGTCGTCATGCCTTTCATGGGATGTCCCTTCAAGGATGTCAGAGTTCCTCCTGACGCCTTAAGATTAAACTGGGTGTTAGTTTCAACCCTTGCATTTCTGCCATGTTATTCCGTTCAACACTGTTGATCCAAACACCCCTTGAAGGACAGCTCCTGGGTGTTACTAAGTTATGCCACTACATCTGGCTTGCACTTATGAGTGCGTTTAATTAACTACACTGTCTTACATTCTTGGCTGGTGAAATATCCTCTTTAGTGAGATTTATATCTCGAATGATCATCTCGGGAGTCTTATCCCGATCTTTGCACATTAACATATCCATAATAGGCATCTGCCTCACCATCTATAGGCTGGGTACTTACTCCAGCTATTACATTCATCCCTCAGGATTCTTATGACATATTCCATGTCCCTATTTACCAACTAGTGCACTTCGCACTTGCTCACCTTTAAACGTTTCCTTAAATTAAATTCACTGATTCTTTTAGTCTTGTTGATCTTACTGGTTCCTTTACTTCCATCATCTTGGTAATTTCTTACTTCGACTTACTTCGGTAGTATGGCGTCGACTACTTCCCGTGTTCCAGACTCCACTTGTATACATATGTGGGGTATCCTGTTGATACATTGCTACTTACCCGGTTAACCTATAAGAAGGTCTGCCAGGCCCACAAGCTCCTAACGGAGTGCGGTCGTCCCACAATTCAGTTGGTACACTCGTAGTGTCCGTCACACGCCTAGGTGAAGTATTCTGTTGTCAACTCCCTTATATTATCCTGCGATAATATGCGTTCCGTGCTTCCCGAACTTAATCAAAGGAAGGTTTATCCACTCTTGTATTTTTATGAAGTCCATCCATTCCCTCGGGTTGTTACCCTTGGGTCTACCGGTTTCCGTCCGGTTATTTTAAGTCACTGGGTATAACCTACCTACCATGTGGCACTGAGGCCAGTGTAGGTCTTTTGGTTTGGCTTCAAAGAAGGTTGGAAATTAAATGGGTTTGAAAGAAAATTCGGTTTGAAAAAGGTTTTGGAAATGAATTTAAGTGTAAAAGTAAAATTCTCGTGGTTTCACAACATTTCTTCGCTTTAACCAAGTCTAGCTTCTTGCTGACTGGTGTACTTCCAATTACAGAGGTTAGGCTGCTAAGCCCTTCCACAACTATGTTGATCTCACTCAACTTCATGGTACTTTACTAAGTGCTTTGTAGTTGCAAAAATTTTTCCCGTACATTCTTGTTATAGCAGCACTTGCCATGGCAAGTGCACTATACTGACTGGCTGTCAGCTCGACACACATCGGTTGGGTACTGTTTTCACCCGTCCTGACACCAGTGGCCTTGTTGGCCCTTACCTTATCTTACAGCCTTAACAATAAATCTTCTGGGTACTTCTCATCGGCTACACATGATAATCATTAACTAGGGTGTTTCTCATTCTGGGAGACCCCTTTTCCTTAGTATTACATCCTCGTACTACGTTGTAGTTCCTTTCTTCGGTTGGTATACCGTTGGTGTACTAGTTAACATTGTAGTCCCGTAGACACTTGTCTCGGGCTTCACTACCTCACTTTTTGCCTGTTGCACACTTGGCGCTTTGCAAGCTGGTTGTTCTCGACTGCTCGGCATGTCGACCCAGGTTGCTGGAAATTCTATTTTCTCATGCATAAGATTCTACACTTTTCGCTACCTCATGTGGCAGACATTGTTAAAATGGGAACCGTCTTCGGGATCCACACCTTTCGGAATCTACCGAGTGACAGGTTCTCCGTACTTATAAGGACATTTAATTACAGCCAGATCGGGTATTCCCGAGTAAGAGAGGACTTCCATCTCTCTGGCGTTCTTTTCCAGTTATAACCAGGGATTGTGGAGGGTGGGATGTATATAGTAGGTTTCCAATATTCGCTGGTCCTCCTAACTAGCGTATCTCTCACGCTATCACTCATCCCTTAACCCACATGTACTGAAATCCTAACTCGGTACTTCCTAAGCTCGGTAATTCAGTCACAGAGCGACACTTCGCTCTGATACCACTTTTTGTAACACCCCATCCACAACGTCGCACTTTATAACCACTGCAGCGGAAACATAAACCATCACATTACTTAATCCGTTGGTGTTACACGCCGTTAACCACCCACGTGGCTAACAAGGCTAATACATACATTGTATCGGTCTGATGGACTAGATCCCCGAGCAACTACACCATACAATCCTGATTCCATTTCCAACAATTATTTACATATACATCCCCCACTGTACCGAGTATTCATTAACCAATGCCGATAACAATTCGGTCTTACTACACCTATAATACATACACCATTAAAGGGCTACCCATGTACAAACATCTACCCCGTCCTACTCTCGAACGGCTTCCAGCTCCTTGTACCTGAAATAGAAAAAGGAGAAAAGGGTGGCCCCCAAGGGGCTCAGCACCTTTGCTGGTATGGTAATCCCGCAGCCCGCATGCTACCGGGCCACGCACAACTAATTGTCGTCTTAGCATGCTGTTGATTATATTTAAATCCTGCATGTAAACCATAAACACAACACATTGCATACACCCAACTATAGGGCTCAACAAACATCCAACACTCCACACATCCACACATAACAAATCAACATTGTTTCCTTTAACCCTAGAGTGGCTCTCCTCTTAACGGAGTTACTTCCTTAACAGACGACATTTACCCATCGCACTATCCTTAAACACCTCCTATTTAAACCGGAATTCACATCCATAGTCCATGACAACATTAACACACAACACACAATATGGTTCGCACTAGGAACCTTCCACCATACCATAGTTAATATACATATGAGCCTGGAGATTGTAGCCAACCTCATACTAAGCTCGTTACATAACACTCGCTACCGTCCTTATAGTCGGGCGAGTAACCTTCCTAAAGGTGGATCGGATTTGGTGACCCGAACACACCACACAAACACAAGTACAACCATTGTATGCCCCTGTGGCCCGACGTGAGTCAGTAATATAGCTTTGGTTAAGCTAAAGGGAAGATTGGAAACCCAATGAGTAAACAACCATAACATACACCAAGAGAGTCGAACCGGGTATGACATCGACTCCCGTCCATCACACGCGTGGCCGGAACATGACCGGACTCCTCACCCCCCATTAGTACACATACTTATAATAAGTAGTTAGAGCTCCATTATGGAACCTATCACATCCACACACCATTCGGTATCACAACCGTGTTAAACATGCAAGGGAGGTTCACACACTTGCAAACAATAACCATACACAACTAACTCACACATAGCCGTGGTTAGAACGTTCCCAAGGTTTGGGTCGTTAGCTCCGTACCGATTCTCATGTGTTCCTAGTTTGTTAGTTAAGGTTTAACACTTATTTGAGGTTAAACGGTATCGGACCAGATTCGCCACATAAATGAATTACTATAAACTCATTTCATGTTTTATCTTACAAGGTGGCAAACACACAGAAAAACACATTGGCATACAAGCCGGTGTAATCCGGTAGGACACAGGTTGCAAGAAAACCATACCTGTCGCCGGAGTCCACTCTACCATGTCCACTTACGTTCCTCGAACAACTGGTACATTAAAGTTACCTTCATTAACATTGGGGTAATATGTTTTGTAACGTCGAAAGACCATGATTCAACCCCGTTAACTAGTTAAATACCTTTGCATTTTAAACTTGTTTTTCTTTCCATTTTGCCTTAACTTTTCACCACCAAATGTCATACAACTCACCTAACATGTCCTTAACAACCTTACAACATCATTATCCATCAATCCCCATCATTACCCATCATTTTCACACCTTACACAACATTTTTAGAGTGGTCCGGGACTTGGTCCTTACCCTAAGTCCCGGACCAACACATAAGGAAAACCTTCGGCGTATTTAGCAGGGTGGTCCGGGACCTTGTACTTCCCTTAAGTCCCGGACCACAACATATTACCACTCTCGGCCATTTTCAAATGCTTGGTCCGGGTCCTTAACCTTAACCCAGGTCCCGGACCTAAAATTATGTATAACTCACGGTCTCTTTTTGACATATGGTCCGGGACATGACCCATGACCTAGGTCCCGGACCCAACCTACAGAATTTGACGTACTGCAATTTTTCATGTCCTGCTGCGTGAGTTGTTTACACCCATCAAATGTCTAGCTTCCCAAATGATTTTACGTACACTCTTATACTCAAAACTTCACCAAATATACACCACATAACAACATAGTGTACAATTTAAATTGCATAGCACTTAGGCTCTTAAAATGCATAAATCTTAAACACTGAATTTCCACAATATATTTGCCTTTCACCTGCAAATACAAACAGCAATACGTATGTCCTTTACTAGTCTTTTGAGAACATTTTTCTAAGTCATTACCATTGGCTCTTTAGGTAGTTTCAATACACAACGTACGTTCATTTTCCAAAGGAATTATAAGCTATTTTTGCTTAACGTAAAACAGGGAGGAAACACCATTTTTCTTTAAGTTTCCTTACCTTGAAGCAAAGGAGAACAATACTACGTAAAAAGATGAACTCAAGCTCCTTCCATGGAGATTCCTCTTGGCACCAAAGTGGAGCTCTTGAAGATTTGAAAGGACCAAGTCGAAGAGCTTGATGAAACTAAGAGATCGGTGGTCTTAGTTTTCGATTTGGATAAGTGAGCTAGAAGTTACATGTATTTGAAGTTGGAATATGTTGCTGGTGTTATATTATCGTGAAAGAGAGAAAGGAAGGGGATGGCTACGTGAGACAGCAAGAGCAAATGAAGGAATGAGAAGAATCACTGATTGAAGTTGCTTTTGAAGAAATTAATTACATAAAGCAAATAGTGCTTTTTCAATCACTCACTTATTTACTTATTTGTTTGTTCAACCAGCAAGCAAAGTGACGACTCCCCACATGCAAACCGGCCCCCATTTACATATAAGGGGTTAATTAGTCTTTATTGCCCAATTAAATTACATATGTTAACATATGTTACAAACTAGCTTATTTTAGTTACTATTCACTATAACAAAACACATAAAAGTGAAATATTAATTTCTTATTATTTTAAACATCCAAATGTGATACTAAATAGTACACATATTAATAAAAGAATATTGATGGTCATTTAGCCATTCAAAACTCATTTATACGACAGTTACTCAAAAACGTGCTTTTTAAGGCACATTTGTGTTTTAACTTGTTTCCAAGCTCGGTTTTCTTTGGTAATTGATTTAATAGGCTTATTAATATATAAGTAAGGTCTTGGTAAGTTCATTCAGCCTTAACCAAGATTATCCCAAGCCTAGAGCATACTTTGTCCTTATTGCCTTTTAGGCAATTAATTGTATTTACTATTCATTAAATTGTTTACTAATGTTTCTAAGACTCTTTTTAGTCTTAATAATTTATTAGTAAATGTTTAAACAACATACCAAGGTTTGGGGTATTTCATAACCGCATACCCCGCGTACTAGTGAGGGTACGCCGACCACTTGGTCGAATACATGCAGTTCATTTTCATACAAACATACATGCATACATGCTCTTACACACAATACAATAATACTTACGCAAACATACATACATACTATTCATTACATGCAAGGAATACGATATAACCATTCCATACTTACTTACCTTCTTCCGCATGCACATACTTATTACATACACAAAGTACAGTTCTTGTTAGCTTCATTGGTCCACCCGGGTTAATCGGGTGGAGATTACTCTTTTACTCGTTACTTCATACATACGCATACATACTCATACATACTTACGGATCCATACTTACTTACTCTTACTCAAGTTAAGTCGTCGGGACCTCCGGCCCTGGGGACTACACCGTCCCACCTCCGGGATTTACTTGACTCACCAATCCGGGATGCTACCCATTTAAGGGATTTGGGCCGCGGACCAGTTTAAGAGTCAGGAATTGCAGCCAACCTCTTGTGACTCCGCATCCTCACGCGTGGCCGAAGCTATATCGGACTTGTACTCATTCCAATTTACTCACTTAAGTTAGGAGTTAGATAGTTAGGAATTAGCACAAGTCAACATCCAAGCCACAATAATACAATACACATATACACATACATACGAGGTACAATACATTACACAAGTACAATACGAGGTTCGAATACCATTCATCATCATTCATATATTTCATGAATTATACAAACTAGTGCTCAAGACAATAAATATCAAGCACAACATAAGTCAAGCACAGGTAAGTGCAATATAGTCCGATTCATGCATTTATCTTATTTAGGTGGTCAAATAAGCACACAAATCGGGGTAACCAGATTAGGATACAGGGCATGAAGAAATCATACCGTTCAC
>CM041780.1:249524376-249560778 GCA_023374045.1 Limonium bicolor | reverse complement strand
TAAGGTACGCCCTCGTACCACTACTAACGTGAACCACAGTAGGATAGCAGAATATCATGTAAATAGATGTGGGTACTTTACTCTCATGGAGTCCTCAGTCTCCCAAGTAGCTTCCTCAAGCCCATGATGCTCCCAAAGAACTTTCACTAATTTAACTGACCTGCCTCTCGTTTCTTGGACCTTCGTGTCTAAGATCCGAATAGGAGTCTCCTCATACCTCAATGTAGGCTCAATCTCCAATCTCTCTGGCTGTAGTGCGTGAGAAGGGTCAGGCATATACTTCTTCAACTGAGATACATGAAACACGTCGTGTACCTTCCCCAACTCCACTGGTAGCTCTAGTCTGTAAGCAACTGGGCCCACTCGCTCCGTAATCCTGTACGGACCGACATACTTAGGGCTTAGCTTCCCCCTCATCCCAAATCGGAATATCCCTCTCATCGGAGAGACCCGTAAGAAAACCATGTCACCCAACTGAAACTCGAGCTCTCTGGTGCGCTGATCCCCATAGGATTTCTGTCTAGACTGTGCTGCCCTCATGTGCTGCTGGATAACTCTGACGTCATCCTACAGAGTCTGAACATATTCGAGCCCAATCAGCACTGCCTCGGTAGGGTCACTCCATGATAAGGGAGTCTGACACGGCCTGCCATACAGAGCCTGGAATGGTGCCATGCCGATGGATGAGTGGTAGGAGTTATTATAAGAGAACTCCACCAGGTGTAGACGCTCCACCCAACTCCCCTGATCGTCCAGAGCAACCGCTCGTAGCATATCCTCTAGCGTCTGAATCGTCTTCTAGGTCTGCCCATCAGTCTGAGGGTGAAAGGATGTGCTAAGGCATAGCTGAGTACCAAACGCCTCCTGCACCTGACACCAAAACCTACTGAGGAAACGTGTGTCACGATCCGAGGCAATCGTCTTCGGTACCCCATGGTACCGGATGTGCTCTTGGGTGAACACCTCAGCCAGCTTGGGCACCTTCCATGTGTCCTTGATAGGTATAAACCTGGCTGTCTTGGTCAACCTATCGACTATCACCCAAATAGAATTCAGCCCTCCTCTAGCTGGAGGAAGACCGACCACAAAGTCCATGCTGATGTCGTCAAACTTCCAGCACGGTACTGGTAATGACTGAATCTGGCCTCTTGGTCGATGATGCTCAAGCTTCACCTTCTGACAGGTGAGGCATCGGGAGACAAAATCTGCTACATCCCTCTTCATCCCGCTCCACCAGAACAACTGCTTCAAATCCTTGTACATCTTGGTGGCTCCAGGGTGTACTGACAATGTAGAGGAATGAGCCTCAGAGAGAATCCTGGTCTGAAATTCTGTCGCATCCTGAGGAACGCAGAGTCTGCCTCTGACTCGAAGGTGTCCCTCGCTGTCTAGCTCGTACTCATACTTCAGACCATCAGTCATACCGTCTGCTAACTTCTGCCTGATGCCCTGCAGGTATACATCGCTATCCTGGGCTGCGTATATCTCCTCAGCTATCGTGGTCGTCTCTGTCAAAGCTAGGAGTGAGTACACTCTCCTGCTCAAAGTGTCTGCCACGACATTCCCTTAACCTTCAGTGTACTGAAGGTTGATATCATAATCAGCCAGTAGCTCGACCCATCGTTGCTGTCTCAGGTTCAGCTCCTTCTGAGTCCAGATTTACTTCAGACTCTTATGGTCTGTCATAATCCGAACTGTGGCTCCATACAAGTAATGTCACCAGATCTTCAAGGCGGAGACTGTGGCGAGGAGCTCAAGGTCGTGTGTGGGGTAATTCTCTTCGTGCTTCTTCAGCTGTCTAGAAGCATACGCTACTACTCGGCCATGCTGCATTAGTACCCCACCAATCCCTCTGCCTGAAGCATCGCAATATACCTCGTACCCCTCGTTCCCCTTTGGGATAATCAATACTGGAGCTGTGGTCAAGGCGTCCTTCGGCGCCTAGAAGGAGACCTCACAAGCCTCTATCCACACAAACGGGTTGTTCTTCTTCATGAGAGAGGTCAAGGGCTTGGCTAGCCTGGAGAAGTCCTTCACAAAGCGTCTATAGTAGCCAGCCAACCCAAGGAAACTCCTAACCTCTATCACAGTGCGAGGTCTATGCCAGCTCTTCACTGCCTCAATCTTAGTTGGGTCTACTGAAACTCCCTCAGCTGAGATCACATGTCCAAGAAATGACACCTTGTCCAGCCAAAAGTCACACTTGCTGAACTTGGCATATAGCTTCTTCTCTCTCAGAGTCTCCAAGGCTGTCCTCAAATGCTGCTTGTGTTCCCCCCGACTCTTGGAGAATACCAAAATGTCGTCTATGAACACGACTACTGACTTATCCAACTGGGCTTGGAAGACTCTCTGCATCAGATCCATGAATCTCGCGGGTGCATTGGTCAGTCCAAACGGCATCATTGTGAACTCGTAGTGGCCGTATCTGGTCCGGAAAGCTGTCTTCTCTATATCTGACTCAGCTACAGCTATATGATGATATCCGGAATGCAGATCAATCTTGGAGAACACCTTAGCTCCCCTCAGCTGGTCGAACAAGTCATCGATCCTGGGCAGTGGGTACTTGTTCTTGATCATGACATTGTTCAGCTCCCTATAGTCGATGCAAAGTCTCAAACTCCCGTCCTTCTTCTTGATGAATAGCACTGGAGCGCCCCAAGGTGAGACACTGGGTCTGATGAAACCCTTATCTAGTAGCTCCTGCAACTGCTTCTTCAACTCGACCATCTCTGTAGGGCCCATCCGGTAGGGAGCCTTAGCAATCGGTCCCGTGCCAGGTCCGAGGTCGATGCTGAATTCAACCTCTCTCAGCGGTGGTAGTCCAGGTAGCTCCTCTGGAAAAACATCGGGGTACTCCGACGCAATGGGAACGTCGCTCCTGAACTTTGGATCCGTCCTCAGATCCTGGGCATAACAGTAGTAGGCAGTCGCGCCCGTGGACACTGCCTTCATCAGGGATAATGCCGATACAACCTTCACAGTCAACTGCTTGGGCTGCATTCGGTATGATACTGTGATCCCTGTAGTTGACTTCAGGAGGAGACGATGCTCTACACAGTGTAGTCTGCCTCGGTACCATTGTAGCGTGTCCATGCCCACAATTATGTCGAACCCCATACCAGGGAAGACTATGGCATCTAGAAGAAAGTCTGCTCCCTTGATGTGTATGCTCAAATTCTTGCACTGCTTACTACACTTGATCAGCTCTCTAGATGGCAGCAAGACTGAGCAGTCATGGATATCCTCTGTGGGAGCATCGATCTTAGCATGAAACGCTTGTGAAACGAAGGAGTGGGAGGCACCAGAATCAAACAGGACTGTGGCCTCCACTCCATTAACTAGGAATGTGCCTGTAATTTTAGGATAGATTTTAAGATTCTGAGTAAACGTTCCAAGGTAATTACTCGGGGTTAATGTTTGTACCTGTGATGACCATTCCATTGCTCTTTGCTTGAGCCTGGTTCAACACATTCAACCTGATCCCTGAGTTTCCAACCCCTACAATGAAGCAATAAAATTCTTAGAATTTCCATTCTTATTGAAAGCTTCTTGAGCAACTTAAAATTTACAATGCTGAAACTGTAAAGTACAAGGCTAGGTCTGTCTAAAGGTTAGGTTCAGACGGCCCGGTTTCATATGGGTCTGGTTAATGATGGGTGTGGGGGCTGTGTTGGGCTTGATTCTCTTCACCCCATGGTAGATGAGTCTAGCTGCCCCACCAAAGATCAGTACATCACCCGACTTCAAGAGGATCTTGGTAGCAAGGTCCATCCTCCTTTGATCACCAAATAGGAACTTCGTGTCATCTCCAAGTGATATGGACACAACTGGAACTCCTCTAGTGACGGACTCTAGCGACTCATCCTTGTCTTGGTGCATCCCTAGCTTACCCTCCTTTCCATAGAAGTTGATGATGCACACGTCGGAGGTTAGGTCTGGGACGGGCTCATCCTCCAATTCTTGTGCTGCTTTAACTGCAGCTCTAATGATGGTCTACAGTTCCTCCGGGATTGGTGGCACCTCCACCTCTTCATAGCTCTTTGTGGTGTGGTCCCACTTCTTTCCTAGGCACATGATCTTCACCTTCATGGTTGAACCATTCTTGAAGGTAGGGGTGTGAAAATTTCCTTCCTTCACACCTAACTCCCTGATCTTGAGGATCAATGCATACGGGACTGCCGGGCTCAGGTACTCTCGTAGTAAGATCATCCCGAGTCTCAAGACCTCACACTTCTCTGGTGGGTGTGGTTTGGCTTCAAAAGGGATGTTGGGTGTGGTATATGGCAAAATAGGAAAGCAAATATCGAAAGCTGAACAACAATTGCCATTAAATAAATAAGTCAAGCTTCACAACTGGAAATGAAGGGTTCGAAACGAAACAAAATGAAGGGTTTATAGTTCATCCCTTTTACATTGACAACGAAAAACTAGACAACTGAATGTAAAGAAATAAGGGTCTAAGCCTCTTCATGGGGAAAATAGTCCTCACCAGGTGAACTCGGGTCATCACTCGCTGCCTCGACGTGGTCCACCATGTTAAGGACCGGTGCCTTGCCCGACCTCTGGGGGTAGTTCTGTCCCGGCCTCTACGGATGGCTCTGGGCAGGGCGGCTGGTAGATGGTCCAGCACCTCCTGTGCCACCTCGACCTCCTCTAGTAGTAGTAGTAACTGGGGCTCTAGCAGGGTTCCCGTTGCGTGGCTTGTAGTTCCTGGAATCCGGGTTCATGAAGCATTCGAATGATCTGTGCCCCTTCTTACCGCAGTGGTTGCAGTCCACCAGGTTGCCCTTACAATCCTTGCCCGGGTGGTCCTTCTTGCACCTTTCTCGCAAGTTGGTTCCCTGTTTCAGTTTCAAGATTAGTAATTGGGATAATAAAATGTAACCACTTTGGAGTTTCTAATTTATCTCACCCTTAAATGGCTGGGAGCGGAGTAGCTCAGCATTAGTATATGAGGGGACCATGGCCTTCTTGTTCCTACCCTTGTAGAACTTTCCCTTCCTCTCATAGTTCTGGGAGAAATTCCCTCCATTTCCTCTTTCTCCATCCCCCTTCCTCTTGCCTAACACAGAGTCCTGGTAGGCAATGGTGGTCTCGCAGTCATTTGCGTCATCCGCTAACTCCTATGGTGACAATATATGTTAGTGGGGAAACCTTTGCGTCCCAGAAATTTTAAATCATGTTCCATACCTGTAGGGTCATCCCTCTGGTGGAACCGATCATAGTCATGATTCTGAAGTTCAAGCCGGTGTGGAATTTATCCACCAGATACCTCGGAGCGTAAGCTCCCTCTCCAATAATAGCGAGTAACTCCACAAACTTATTGTAGTACTCAGCAACAGAGAGATTCCCTTGCTTCAGCTGCTCGAACTCACTCCTCATCCTCTTCTGTAGATAGGATGGATAGAATTTTGCTCTCAGGGCCACTAGAAATGCCTGAAAGTCAAAGTTCGCCTGGGCCGTCAGCTCGGCTAGCAGTCTGCCACCATCGATGCGCGGGTCCCTGAAGAAAGTAGGCCGCTATGTCCACCTGGCGATTCACTGGAACATGTAGAGAGGTGAAGGCCTTCTGCATCTCGTCTATGTATTTCTCTAAAGTCTTCGGTTCTGGTTGGCCTTCATAGATTGGAGGACAAAGGTCGTTAACCACCTTCAGCCAGTTGAACTCCCGGGGACCATTAGGTGGTGGCGGTGGTGGCTGTGGGATTTGAGCCTACTGCTGGGCCAATGCAGCTATCACAATCTGCTCTATGACCTTTGGGGTGACAGCGTCGGGTCCATAGCCTCCTGAGGGACGAGCTCCTCGTCTTCCTCCTCTTCGAGACATCTAGCTGGTATGACGGTTTTGTTACTCAGAAGGCGTATTGTAAAGTCTAACTATCTATGTAGTAGTATAATGAAATATTTATAACATCTTAAGGACGGTTTGTAGGTACGTGAAGTAAGTAGTAAAGTAAGTATGGGGTAAGAGTCACGCGCCTTTCTGGAAGTCTCACTTCCCAATTCTACCCCAGTTTTAAGTGCACCTATAATCTAAGTGTTTCACTCGGCTTGTCTTCTCGGGTTCAGAACGTAACTACGCTCTGATACCACTTTCTGTAATGCCCCTATTTAACATATTTATAGCGGAAATAAAATACTAAAGGCGTACAGATCATCGGGTTCCAAACACTCGGCACCAAACCTCACCAATTACAACTTAAAGATTACAATTGTCACGGCCTGAACCTCGAGAAAACTTAACAAAAGTAAAACAGTAATAAAACATATAAACTCTCAAAACCTAATCCCATCCCAATCACTCGTTCTCTTCGTGGTCACCTGTAAAATAACTCGTACCTGCAAGATAAAACCAAGCAGCCCACCCCAAGAGGGGTGGGTCAGTTCCCTGGATTGGAACTGGTACGATCCTCCAAAAACAAACTTATAATACAACTCTTAAATAAATAATAGCAGGAAACAATCCCTTAAACCACACAGAGGAACAAGGCATCTCACAAAACACCAAACCAAGATAACAAGATAAGAATAAGGGTTAATAACAGAAAAGGAAAGTTAGCGAAACAAAACCACATCATGTGTTAGTGAACGTCCATTGCCTTAGTTAAACCCAATTCTCGTCAGGAGTAGAAAGACTCAGATAGTCACAAAGGACTAGGAATGAAGAGATAGATCCAAGAACTAATAACTCAAAAGTGGAATAATTCAACTGGGAGAGATGGCCCCTACCGCCAAGTACGTCCTTTTAGGACAGGGGATATACAGCCCCTCACTGTCTACAACGTCCCTTTTGGGACAGGGGATATACAGCCCCTCACTGTCTATCACGTCCCTTTTTGGGACAGGGGATATACAGCCCCTCACTGTTACCATTGAAGACGCGCGCACCCCGAAACCTCAAGAACCAGCTCATGGATGAAACGATATCCAGAGTCAAAAGAAGAATCGACCTTTTTCCAAATTCCCACCAGATCACTAACTACCCAGAGCAATATCAATACACTCAGTCCTACAGAGTGCAGAAGCATAAACCCTAAGCAGCCAATGTCTAATGGAACAACGAAATAGAAGGAACCAATACCCAAGTGAGTTTCACATCCAAGGCTCGGTTAGTCACACAAGCTGAGTTAGTCACACAACCATTTCCTTTTTAGAAATTCCTCTTAAAGTCAGTTAGCGTTTTTCGAAAACCTCTCATAAGTCAATCAGCAAAAGTAACGGAGTACGAGAAATCGTACCTGGTATGCGAAGAACAATAAATAACTCGAATAAGTGATTCCCCAATAGTAACCTATAATTAAGGTGTTCCAAGTGTCGATTAGTTAAGGGACTTATAAACTAAACAACCTTCTTTTCTTGCTGATTAATAGTTCCAAGTCTACCATTATTCTCTCACAAAGATTTGGGCTTGACTTGTTAACTAAATCCTTTATTAGGCCCATTTCGTTCAGTTTGGAATGATTTAGAATTTATTCCTGAGAGTGGCCCAAACTCTCTTTGAATTGTTTAAGTGGGCTTTTGGAGTTCATAGACTTGGGCTTAGTAAGTTAACCCAAGACCGTGTCAAGCTTATGTTGTGTAATTAAACCCTTAAGTTACTAATGGCTATTTAATTACACACCGATTAAAACCTAAGGTTTAACATATATATATATATATATTCTACTTATTATAACTAACACAAGGAATATTATTTCCCTCATCCATTCTAAAGTAGTTATACACATATTTATATATATCTTTAAGTATTAAGATTTATCCCTAACATCTTTAGGAAATTTTATTGTATTTAATTATGTTCAATAACTTTTAGGCATACCACAACTGACATATGGTTTAATAAATAAAATGTTTTCCTTTATTTATTTAATATATATAAGTATACCTGTATTAGAATTTAACTAAGATATCCCCTATGTAACTCATTATATTTAAACTATCTTATTACTACAACCTTTAACTGTATTCCAAGTATGTTTCATAAAATATTTCTTTTACTATAGGGAAAATTACATTGCCCACCCATGATGTTTGGTGAAATTACACAGCCCACCCACGAGGTTTCAAAAATTACTTTGCCCACCCATGCGGTTTCCACAATTTTACATCCAACAACTTTTCTAATATTTGATCAACTTAAAAGATGGTTAAATGATATCCAAATTTGATGAAACTTTACATGGACGATGCTAAGGTGTTATATTTTGGTAAAACATGAAATCCAACATTTTTTAAGCTCATATATGATCCGTGGGACCCGATGAACGTGTCTCATGTTTCATTGGGTCCCACAGGTCATATATGACCTTAAAAAACTTTGGATTTAGCATTGAACAAAAATATAACACCTTAGCATCGTCCATGTAAAGTTTCATCAAATTTGGATATCATTTAAACATCTTTTAAGTTGATCAAATATTAGAAAAGTTGCTGGATGTAAAATTGTGGAAACCACATGGGTGGACAAAGTAATTTTTGAAACCTCGTGGGTGGGCTGGGTAATTTCACCAAACGTCATGGGTGGGAGATGTAATTTTCCCTTTACTATATCTTAGGATTCTAGCTCTTATAACATTTAGTTATTATAAGTGTTAATTTATTAGTTCCTTGCTTTACCCTAAGTTACTACTTTATTCCCTTTTTATATATGCGTAAAAATATATTTATTCCTTAGTTTAATTAAAAATATTAACTCCCATATAGTATAATAAATAAAACGTAAAAAATAATTCCTTGATTTACATAAGTTTCTACTTAAATAAGTATATATACACATATATGTAAATAATTTCACTTCTCTTAAAAGCTAATACCAAAACATTTATAAACTTACTGTTATTAAATGTTAATTTAGTGTTCCATATTTTTCCCAGCTTAAAAAGTTTAAGGAATTATTAACAAACCATACTTTAATTTTTGGTTACATTAAAAACCATATATTATAAGTTATTCTTATGAAAAACTCATAAACACAATTTTTAAAACCTTTTACCATTGCCCAAAAATTTCCAAACTTAATATACAGTAACTATAACATTTTAGACATATTATAAAATTTTTATTTCATTAAAAATATCTTTTTAAATTAGCCAAATAATTCCAGAAAACCCGTAAATTGCAAAAATCATAACTTATGTTTAAAAACTCCAAACCCATAATAATTTACATCAAAATAAACTAGATTTGATAAGGAATCTATGGTTAAAATTTCAAGTCAAAACACCTTCAGGAAGGCCATTAACTAAATTCAACAAGTTAGGGTTTATTTCTGAAATCATAATAAAAACTTATACTCTTAATTTGAAACGATCTAATCTCAGCCGTCCGCTTCTTATAACTACGATCGAATGGTTGCTGAATGCCAAGTTCATCATCTGCCCCCCAACCCAATTCGAGTACTAAATTCCCATTTTCTCTCAATCTACAGAACGAAATCGAGTGATTCTTCCTCCATTCATTTCGAAATCAAATTCCGGTTCTAATGACACCGATTTCCCCAATTATAATGCAGTATTCCGAAAAATCGATTATGGGTTCTATTCGACTAGGGTTCTAAGCAGTTTGAATTCAATTTTGCAAAATTCTACATATACGAAGCATAATAAACTTAATTGGTGGTTGGGTTAGGTCGGAAACACGACAAGGTTTGACAAAAAATGGAGCAATTGATCGGAAACTTACTGGAGTTGCAACAACGGAGGAAATTTGAATTCGAAGTTCTGGAAAGGTTCGAACTTTCGAGCAGTTCACGAGGCCGACTTTGAGGATCTATAACTTGCAGTACAGATCGAGTTAGGCTATGTGGAAGGGCTTAATCAAAAGAGTAAACTTACCTCTACATATTGATAACAAGAAGTAATCCTAACTCGCAACACACAGAAAAAAAATTAAAGTCACGAGTTTATACCTTACAGTTTCGGTATGATTTTATGTGCTGCGGAATTAGAGATTTTAGGCAACTATATCCTCCAAACGGTTACGAATCAGACTTGGGCATAAACATGAAAATTGTAGAGGGATTAGAGATCTTTAAAACAAGCTAAAGAAATCAAATTTTGGTTGAGAGATAGTGATTATTCTTTTTAATCGGTCTATAAGTTAATTGATAATATTATTTCACTTAACACTGTTGCTCAGAATTTCTCTGTAGGATTTCAAGGCCCTGTGGAAAGATAAAGGTGCAGAAGCGTATGAAAATCCGCATGTGGAGAGTAATGAACAATGGTTTAATGACTAATTCAATCCGAAGGAGAAGAGGATTTTCTGATAATTTTTCTTGTTGTTTTTGTGGACATGAGGAATCATTGATCCATGTGCTCACAGACTGTGTGATTGTAAAAAAAGATCTAGAACAAAATTGTTATAGCTGCTGATCATTATCGGTTCTATAGCTCTTGTTTTCACGATTGGATACATTTAAACCTTTCCCAGTCTTTTATATTTAACGTTAATTACAATTGTGTGTCTGTATTTTTTACTGTCTGCTTTCACCTCTGGAAATGGAGAAACAAGAAAATTTTTACTGATAACAATATTATGTTCTTACCGTTTCAGATTATTATTAAAGCATTGGTCTACAATAGAAGAGCATGGAAATTCAATGAGATGCTATCTTGCGCAGAAAGCCTGGTCCAAAGCCGTTCTTCAGACAGCAATGAAGAGAATTCACCAACGTTGTAACACCCCATTCAACGTTAACACACTTACAATAAACTGCAGCGGAAAAACAACCTCATCACATTCCTTAACTCGTTGGTGTTACACGTCGTTGGCCACCCACGTGGCTAACAAGGCTAATACATACACATTGTACCGGTCTGATGGGCTAAATTCCCGAGCGACTACACATTACTATCCCTTTCCATTAACACAACAACAACATACACCTTCCAACTATACCGAGTATTTATAACTAATGTCGATAACAATTTCGGTCTTACTACACCTACTGTATATATACAACATAAACGATTACCCATGTCCAACGACTACCCCGTCCTACTCTCGAACGGCTTCCAGCTCCTTGTACCTGAAATAGGAAAAGAAGAGAAAGGGTGGCCCCCAAGGGGCTCAGCACCTTTGCTGGTATGGTAATCCCGCAACCCACATGCTACCGAGCCACACACAACTAATTGTCGTCTTAGCATGCGATTGATTATGTTTAAATCATGCATGCAACTGTAAACACACAACACATAACAATTCGCCTCAATGGGCTCAACAAATGGATAATACATCCTTACTTGATAAATCACTCATGGTATTCATTATCCCTAGAGTGTTCCTCCTTTAATGGAGCTACTTCCTTCAATAGGCGACACTTACCCTTAATTCGGGTTATCCTTAAACGCCTCCTTTCTCAAACTGGGAATCATATCCATGATCCACATATTCCACATTTTACAACTTATAACATACACTACATAACATCACACAACAACGCTTTGCACGTTTCAACGTGCACAACATAACACCGCAATAGATATTGCATCACAACAAAAATACATAACATAACGGGGATGGTTCTCTTAGGAACCGACCCAAACATTGCTTATACACTGGTGAGCCTAGAGAATGTTGCCAGTCTCATGATAAGCTCGTTATACAATAACAACAACACTCATTACCGTCCTAATAGTTGGACGAGTAACTTAAGTTAAGGCGGTTCGGGTTTGGAGGCCCGAACACACCACACAAACACATGTTCCCCCTAAACCGAACATAAGTCAGAATAGCTAAGCTTTGGAATAAGCTAATGGGAGATCATAACCCGTGAGAGAAACAACCATAACAAAGAGAAGGGTAAGGCTAAGAAGGTTACCCTCTCCCAAACAACGCGCGACCGGCCAAACCGGATTCCTCACTACTGTTAGTACATACTTACTTTAGATATTAGTTAGAACCCCACTATGGAGCCTGTCACATAACAACACATACAGCATTACAACTGGGTTAAACATACAAGGGAGATCCCTACATCCACAAACACATATCACACAATTAACACACGCATAGCCGTGGTTAGAACGTCCCATGGTTCGGGTCGTTTAATCCGAATACCGAACTCTCATGTGATCCTAGACTCAGTTAACTAAGGTTAACACTTCCGAGGTTAAATGGTATCGTAGTTGAACACGCCACATAAATGAATTGTTGTAAACTCATTACATGTTTTATCTTACAACGTGGCAAACATACAGAAAAACACATTGGCATACAAGCCGGTGTAATCCGGTAGGACACAGGTTGCAAGAAAACCATACCTGTCACCGGAGTCCACTTTACCACGTCCACTTATGTTCCTCGAGCAATTCTCGAACAACTGATAACATTACATGAACTTTTATTAACATCGGGGTAGCACGATCATTTAATGTCTAATGCTTATAACTTTTCCCCGTTAACTTAGTTACATAACTTTACAATTTTAACTTGATTTACTTTCACATTTTATTACAACATTTCACCCACTTAATTCTCATTAAAACTCGCCTAACATGTCCTTAACAACTTTATAACATCATTACCTATCAATCCCCATCATTACATATCATCTCATAACCTTAAACAACATTTTTGGTCCGACCGACCTTACCGACCGAACTTGTCCAAGTTCGGTCCATTCCAGAACACATTACCGTCAAAATTTCTACTCCGACCGACCTTGTAAGTTCGGTCGCATGTTCGGTCTATTCCCGAGAGTTTCTTCCCTTTGAAAATTTAGCCCGACCGAACTTGCCAAGTCCGGTCCCATGTTCGGTCGGTTCCAGAAACTTAATCCGTACACAAAATACAAGCCCGACCGACCTTGCAAGTCCGGTACCCAAGGTCAGTCCATTCCAGAAGCCAATTCTCGCAGGGTAAACTGGGCACGACCGAACTTGCAAGTTCGGTCGCAAGTTCGGTCTGCCCCAGACCCTTGTTTTGCTTTTCTCATTCAACTCCAAACTTCACCCCATATATCCTAGTACAACCTAACCTCATTTGGGCACTTCAAACACACCTTTAGCCATGTACTAAACTCTTTAAATCACACACCAAAACCATTTTATCATTCACAAATTTCTTACAAAATTCTTAGCACTTGGAATGTTTCCTCCTTAAGATCCCTAAGTGATATTTCACCAATAATGACCACTATACCAAGGTGTTTCCTCTACACCTTAACATCATCTCTCAAACTTCTTTTCTTACTAACTAAACTTCCTTTTTCACATCTTACCTAAACATCACTTATTCCTTGGATATCAACATTACCTAAACCTTAAACAAACTTCTCCAAGACTTAAATACATTCTCAAAACACACATTGAATTCCTAGAACTTCCAAGATAACACCTAAATCCTTGCATCACTCTAAATCACCTTAATACATGTTTTCCTCCCAAGTAAAACATTTGTTCACCTTTTACACTTCCTAGTTCACCAAAACTTACTTAGAACACTTAGAACTTCTTACACATTTTCCAAATTTTACCATAGCTTCTCTTGTATATACTCACATCCAAACACTTAGGTTTTTACCTTATTTCACTCAAGAACACCTAAAATCCATCAAACACATTTTTATACACAAACTTCACACATTTAGCACTACATCACATTATAGTGCTTAACTTAAATTGCTTGGCACTTAGGCCCTTAAATAACATGGCTCTTAGGCCCTTAAGTTGCTTAAACCATAAACACTGAATTTCCACAATATATAAGCCTTTGACCTGCAATTACACACACCAAGACATATGTTCTTTTACTAGTCTCCTTGAGAACACCTTACTAAGTCATTCACCATTTGCTCTTTAGGTAGTTTTAGCAAGCATTATAAGCTCATTTCTCCTAAGGCATTAAACCACATTGAGATAGCATATTTACCTCTTTTCCACTCAAACTTCTTTCTTGTTTCCTTGTAAAACCGGTGGGGTGTTTGGTTGTTTGTCAACTTCTAAACAATGTACAAATAATAGAATGAATATTCAAGCATTATGCTTCATCTCATTGTAAACCCTAGTTACACATATTGTTTTAACACATTAAGGTAATTGTTTTACCTTGGAATTGGAAGAGAACTTGAATAAGTATCAAGAGAGGACTCCTCCTAGCCCTTGGAAGATTCAAATGAAGCTAAAACAAGCAAGGTAAAGACACCATGGTGAGGTGAATTTTCGGCCATGTACTAAAAGGAGAGGAAACTTGATTTTTCTTTGAGATTCCTTACCTAGAAGCAAAGGAAGTAATAATGTGTAGAAACACAAGCTCAAGCTCCATCAATGGTGATTCTCCATGGCACCAAAATTGAGCTCTTGAAGATTTGAAAAGGTAGAAGTGTAGAGCTTGACCTAACTAAGACAAATATGGTCTTAGAATTTGATTTGGAGCATGGAGTTGGATTTGGCAAGGAAATGAAGATGGAGAAGAGAGGAGCTGTAGCAAATCGTAATGGAGGAAAGGAGAAGATGAAGAAACCGTGTGAAATGAAAAGAGAAGGAAATGAGAAGTAAGTTTGCTTTTGGAGATATTTATGTTATAAAGCAAGATAGTACTTTACTTTAAGCTTTACTTTACTTATTTGATTTCTTTTACATGTTGGTGACTCACACCATGAAAAACCGGCCCCCATATACTTAGGAGGGTATAATAGTCTTTGTGACCAACTTAATTACTTATAACAACATATGTTACAAACTAGCTTAAAAAGGTTACTATTCATAAAACAAGGCACATAGAAGTGAAATTTTTGATTTCCCATTGATATAGACTTCCAAATGTGATACTATATACACATGTTTTAAAGAGTAATGATGGACATTTAGCCATTCAAAACTCATTTACAAGACAATTTTTCAAAAACGTGCTTTAAGACTCCTTAAAGCACTTTTTGTGTTTTAACTTGTTTTCAAGCTTGGTTTTCTTTGGTAATTGATTTAATATGTTCATTAACATATTTATAAGGTATAGGTATGACCATTAGGTCTTATACAAATTTATCCCAAGCTTAGAGCACATTTTTGCTCATATTGACTTTAAGGTATTTATTGTGTTTTGTTTGGTTTCATTGTCTACCAAAGTTTCCTAAGGACTTAATTAGCCTTATTAAATCATACTTGAATATTATTAAGCCTTGGTAGGCTCTTTGGGTCCTAACCAAGTTCGCTCATAGCTTAGAGCATGTTTTTGCTCAAACTGTGTCTTAATGCTTTATTGCATTTTACTATGGTTTAAATTGTACACTGATGTTTCTAAGGCACTTTTTAGCCTTTACATACCATAGTTTAGTATTTAAACCACATATCAAGGTTTGGGGTATTTCAACCGTACGTCTCATTACCTGAAGGTTGTTGCTGCTTCCACATTGATGGGGCAGTAAATCCCACATCTAGCATGGCAGGGATCGAAGGAGTTTGCAGAAACTCAGAGGGATGGTGGATCATTGGATTTGCGGCTGCTTTAGGCACACTGATGTAATCACTGCGGAAACTAAGGCACTATTGTTTGCACTTGAAGTTTCGAAGGTCGGATCCTCATAAATGTCTATTTTTTTTTTGTCAGATTCCTTATCGGTGGTATCATTACATTAATTCAGGATTGTCCAAGGTGTCACCCTCTTAGGCCTCTGATTCTTAAATGTAGAGAATTGATTGGTGGGGGGGGAGGGGTAAGCTAGGGGGAGGGTTAAGCTATAAGAATAGGCATATTCCTATATCACAAAATGATCTAGCAGACGCATTGGCGAAATTTTGGCTTCATATATAGGAACATTCAGAGTATTTTGTTTGACTACCCACCAAGGTGAGCAATGCCCTTTTGTAGAAAGTCTGTTATGTAAATTCAGTTCATTAATAAATTGAGGGTTTCCCTCCGTGTATCAACAAAAAAAATGGGAAAATTACATCGCCCACCCATGACGTTTGGCAAAATTACACAGCCTACCCACGAGGTTTCAAAAATTACTTTGCCCACCCATGTGGTTTCCACAATTTTACATCCAGCAACTTTTCTAATATTTGATCAACTTAAAAGATGGTTAAATGATATCCAAATTTGATGAAACTTTACATGGACGATATTAAAGTGTTATATTTTGGTAAAACATGAAATCCAATGTTTTTTAAGCTCATATATGATTTGTGGGACCCGATGAACGTGTCTCATGTTTCATTGGGTCCCACAGGTCATATATGACCTTAAAAAACTTTGGAATTGGCATTAAACAAAAATATAACAACTTAGCATCGTTCATGTAAAGTTTCATCAAATATGGATATCATTTAACCATCTTTTAAGTTGATCAAATATTAAAAAAGTTGCTGGATATAAAATTGTGGAAACCACATGGATGGGCTGTGTAATTTTTGAAACCTCGTGGGTGGGCTGTGTAATTTAGCCAAACGTCATGGGTGGGCGATGTAATTTTCCCCAAAAAAAATACTACATATTAGAAGAGAACTAAGTTTCTTAAGGGTCGCAGATAGTTTTATTGGGTTAACCGTTCGTTCATACTATTAAATTTTGCATCAATTTCAGTTGCATGTCAACATCGTAGGGTATTACTAAAACTGGTTGTATGTAGTCCACTTTACTCGAAGACCATCACTCTAGTGCGGGGTTAACATTTATCAACAATAAACCCTTGACTAGAATTGCAATTTTGTGGCATTTGGATTTTTGACTATGTTTGATAACAGTAGTTTGCACTACTTTATGATGGACTGACACTAAATGAGAGGATTGAATATAACTCACTCATTTGTTGTTAGTGGAATCAGTCATAATTCATCCGTTTCTTTGTCTAGATTATTGATTAGTTATTGGAAAAAAGAAAAATATAAAATCAGATAGCTATTATCCGAAACCATCTACTACCAATGATAAGCTAACACCAACATGTATTCGCTACACCCATTAGTAGCTAAAGATAGCTACATTACATGTACATATAATAGACAAAACATGTACAGTATATCTATAAAAACATGTACATTACTTATATAACAAATATTGTACACAAAATAGTACTTTCAGTATAATTGTTTATTGTACAGGTTTTCATTGTACATGTTTCATTGTTAGTTGCACTACATATACACGTAGCTAAGAATTTGTCATTAGGTTTTAGGTGATGCAAGTTTGAGCCTTATAGGTGGTTGCCTATGCGACAGTCCATATGGCTACTAACTATATATAAAATTATCACTTTCAAATAAAATGTTAACTGATTGTAATTTTTATTATATGAGTCCAAAATGAATTTTTTCACCATTTTTTATCTAAATTTTATATATTCAAAACAAGACCAGTCATATATATGGTTTGACAATTTTAAAAAATAAATTAACAACATGTATATATCTGCATATACCAACGAGACTTACAATACACTATACAAAGTTTGAACAGTATGGAAACCCAGGAGCTAGTTGCATGTGGTATGTGGCTCCATGCCACATGTACAACAGTTATTGGCCCTCTCACTCTCCTCTATTTTATTGAAAAAATGTATTTTTTTGTAATTTATAGGTTCTGGTGGGAATACGAGGAGAGAGACATGAGAGAGAAAAAGTATTTTAAGGGGAAAAATTATATTAAATTTCAAAATATTATAACTTACAAAATATAAGTGCAAAAATTAAAAAAAATATACCATTGTTGATTATAATCCGTGCTCTTCAAAACAAGATGCATCATGGATATGTTTTGGTAAACTTAAAATTTTATGTTTTTAGAATGAGTATATATTATGTATTTTTAAAGTGAATCTTATTCATTAACAAAACAAATTTGTTTCATAATAAAATGAACCTTATTCATTAACAAAATGAATCTTCTTTAAAATTTACTATTCTTAAAATAAAAATTCTCTTTTAGAAAAACAATGAATTCACATTATTTATTATCAAAGGTTTATTTTTCTTAAATAAAAGATTCATATTTCTTGAACATTTGATTCACTTTTTTATCCAACAAAATATTCATTTTTAATAGATGAAAGGTTCATATTGTTCTCGCATAAGTTTGTAGTAAGATTCACTTTCTTAAACATTTGATTCACTCTTTTTAAACAAAAAATTCAATTTTCTTAAAGGAAAGATTCATATTGTTCTCGCATAAGTTTGTGGTAAGATTCATTTTTTAAAACATAAGATTCACTTTTCTTAAATATAAGATTCACTTTACTTAAACATTTGATTCACTTTTCTTAAACGAAATATTCAGTTTTTAATAAATGAAAGGTTCATATTATTTTCGCATAAACTTGTGGTAAGATTCAATTTTCTTAAACCAAAGGTTTATATTGTTCTCGCATAATATTCACTTTAAAAAACATAAAGGATTCACATTGTTTGACGGGAAAGGTTCATTGTTTGATTAGAAAGGTTCACTTTTCTTAAACATATAATTTTCTTAAACATAAGATTCACTTTTCTTAAACATAAGATTCACTTTTTCTAAACGAAATATTTACTTTTCTATAAATGAAGCGTTCTTATTGTTCTCAAGTTTGTAGTAAGATTCACTTTTATTAAACATAAAATTCAATTTTCAATAAGTGAGCAACAAAAAGATACCCTAAACACCAAATGGACCCTAGGACAGTTAAATCGTTAAATAATAATAATGTGGTTTGGTTATTAACCACTACTAAAAAAACTAACCCTACCCTCCGTCGAATAAGCTAACAACCGTCAAAGAAGCTAGCTAATACTGTTGTTGTATGCTAATGTGGTACCACCATGCAATAAAAGAAGATAATCCTGCCCCCTATACAACCCAAGGATGACTAACATTATGAAAAAGCTAGCACTATCATAATATATAGAAATTAAGTATTTTTATTTATTTTTAAAGTGAATCTTAAAACATATGTAATGACCCCAAAACTACCCTGGTTCTGAGACCGCCACACGCTGCGCACTTATTACCTAAGATACGTAAGGCTACACTCACGATACCCTAAACAGAATCAAATACTCGTATATTAAACAATTATAAGATTGTTCATACAACTTATAAAGCGGAAGCCAAAATAATTTACAGAGCGGAAGCCAAATACAAAGCGGAAGCTAAATACAGATGGGCCACACATCCAACAATACAACTACAAAACCGAACTCAAAACTAAGACAAAAGCTGAAACCTCCAACCAAAAGCTGAAAGCTCCAACCAAAAGCTGAAAGCTCCAACCAAAAGCTTAAACCTGCAAATCAGACGGAATATAAGGGTGAGCAACCACAGCTCAGCAGGTGATAAACTTAATTAGATGAGCATGCTCAAAACAGTTTACAGAACATATATATAAGTACGCTTACCATAGCAGAAGCAGAAGTAAAAATGAAAAAGACTTCCAAAACAACCGGAAGTTCAAAACATAATGGAGAAAAGCAATGTCAAAATAGATACTAAAACAACGGAAGACAATTCAAAAGTCGGAATCACATACTATACGGAGTCAGAAATCACTATCACAAAACATAATGGAGATCAGATAGAGTATTTCACAACAAATCACATTACAAAATGGAGGCAGGACCCTAGAAACCAACAGACACATCAGAAGGGAAACAAAAGCCCTATGGATCAGTAGTTCCCACAACAAAAGCATTAGAGACCGCTATTAGACCCGTCGGTCACTAAACATCCTGGGAAACCCGAGGAACAGAGAACAGAACGGCGTCAAGCGCAGGATAGCCAGACCCGACCATCCACGGCTCAGAAGTTATGTAACTAGGTCCCAAAACTAAATATTTAAACTCACTGAACAGAGGTGCATAAATATGCATAAGACATGAGTAAAACTCTTATTCGCAATTAGGGAATCATAACCCCACAAACGGAAGTTAAAACGGAGCTCAAACGAGCAATTTAGACACAAACAGAGGTGTGCCCGGACATGTGTCCGGACACATGTCGAGAGCAAAAAAGGAAACATCCGGACTTATGTCTGGGCTTACAAGTCCGGACGAAAGTCCGACAAATTATACATGGTGATGTCCGGACACATGCTAAGAGCAAAATTCAGAAAGTTTCCAGGGTGTGTCCAGACTTGTGTCCAGGCTTGCAAGTCTGGACACAGGCCTGGACTTGAAACCAAGAACTCGCCCTCGCACCCCGTCCGGACATACAAGTTTGGACGGAAGTATGGACACAGCAACCGTCAGAAATACAGAGGCGTTCGAAACCACATCCGGACGCTGCAAAACCTGCAAATTCTAGAAGTGAAAACCAACCACAACAATGGCACAAATCCACCATAGATTATACATATCTTACCATAACGAAATAGCCAATCAAAACATATTCCCACAAGGTTTTGAAAGAGTGAAAACATTTTAAATTGAAGTTAGAAATATAACAAAATCAATGAAACAAGCAACACTGAAATACCCCGTAATTAAAAATAGTGATTAATTAGGATAATAAGTAATTTAGAAGCCTAATTAAGTGTAAATAATCATGAGGGAACAAATCTCGAAGAAAACGGATCCTTAAAATGGATTAAAAACACTAACGAACCTTAATGCACGTTTTTCGAGGAAACCGGGAAACGTGACTTTAAGCGGGTCAAATAGACTCGTAACAATTTTGGTCAACTAAATAATCATTTAATAAATATTAGTGAAGCTTTAGAACCAATAAAATCAAGAAAACGAGAAAATAGTAAAAACTGTCAAAAACGGGAAGTTGTGGGGTAGAAACATAAATAACTCAAACTAGTGTGTCCACTTTTAAAATAAAGTGTAGAGTTTGTGTGTGTGGGCTGTGTCAGCCGATGGCCTTCCCCTCTCTCTCATACTCTATTAATTCTTCTTATGTACAAAAGAGCAAAACAATTAAAAGTCAAAAAGCAAACTTACTTTCTCTCTCCTACCTCACATTCTCTTCACTCACGTAGAACCCCACTCCCTCACTCTCTCATTTCTTTCTTCCTTCTCCAGCCGATAACAATGGAGTTTTGAGAAACCCACACAAAACTCAACTTCTCTCCTCTTGTTACTCCCTTAAACCTTCTCCAAAAATTACAAAAATTACACCATTGTCTTCCTCTCATCAAGGAGAGTATTCCCCTCCTTTCAAAATTCGAAAAGGAAAATTTTCATCTCCATGGGTGTGGAGCATTTGGAGCTTCAAGACTACCACTAGAACCACCTTCTTCTCCTTGTTATTTTGAGGTAAAAATCTTCTTGAAACCTCACTGCTTTTCTAGCCTTATGGGCAAAACGAAAATTAAGCTAAAACCTTTTTTGGTTTCCTTGTACTCTAGCGGATTTTGGCTTCCTTGGATAGAGGGAAATGTTGTTCTTGAGCTTTCCAAACACTACCTACACCCTTGCAAGGTAATGGAACCTCTAAACCCTAAATATGCATTTAAGCTTTAAAGAATGATTAAGGGTTGGATAGTGTATTAAAATGGTGTATATGAATGGGTTGTAGCTTTAGATTGTGAAGTGTTGCAACCGGTGGAGAGAGAGAGAAAAGAAAGGAAGAAGAAAGGAGAAGAAAAGAAAACTAAATGAAGAAACAAGGTAATTATGTTTATCATTGTGTAGTCTTGTATATATGTATGTAACAGATTTTGGAACTTTAAAATGGGTATTGTAAAATGGTAATGAGTGGTAGTGTAATGTGTAGAAGGACACAATGTTTTAAACCCTTAAAAGACATTAAAAACTGGTGGAAACCTAGATGGGAGTTGAATGTAGTGTGCAGGAATTTTTAAGAGTGTTTAGTGTTGGTATATGTTTATGGGAGCTATGTATATTGTGATTAATGAAAACAGGTGAGATGGATGATAATGTGTGTGGAAATGATGTGGTGAGAGTATAAAAATATAGGGGAGACTATGGCAAAATTTACCTAGAACTAGAACACTTAACAACTAGAAAACTAGGTAAAAACATATGCTTGTAACAGATTTTGATTTGAGTTAGTGAGTGGGTAAGTATGGAGAGATGTGTAATGCATTAGAAGTGTTAGAAATGACAGTAGAAGAGGGAACTAATGATGGAGAGACTTAGAGCAAAATCTGTAACAAAACACAAGTAGGAAAAACTAGTGTGAGTGCTGAAATGGAACTTATGAAAATGAGTGTGTAAATTGGTGTAGAGATGAGTAATGGATTAATGGATGAACTAGGGTGTATTAGGAGGTTTAATTAGTGTTAAAACATGTGGGATTAAGTGTAGTAACAATGGGGAAGTAATGGGTAAGAAGAGGGACTGAAAACAGAAATAAAAATGCAATTACTGGGGCGGACCGACCTTGGGACCGGACTTGCAAGGTCGGTCGAGCCCAGATTTACAAAGGGCGGAAACCTTCTGGAATGGACCGACCTTGGGACCGGACTTGCAAGGTCGGTCGGCTAGAAGAATTTCCCGTAATGTAACCTACTGGAATGGACCGACCTTGCGACCGGACTTGCAAGGTCGGTCGACTCAAAAATTTCCCGTCATAAAACTTACTGGAATGGACCGACCTTGCGACCGGACTTGCAAGGTCGGTTGGGCTAAAATTTTCCGTCAAGTAACTCACTGGAATGGACCGACCTTGGGACCGGACTTGCAAGGTCGGTCGGCCCTGAAATTTTCCAGCGTATTTCCCTACTGACTTCGACCGACCTTGGGTAAGGTCGGTCGAGTCATAAAAAAATAAATTAATTAATAATTATAATAAGTATATATATATATATATGTGTGTATACCCACATATACATATGCACATATATATAGGAACACCGTTGTTAAGTAAGGAATTAAACCTAAAGTAATGAATAGTAAGTAAACCATTTGTAAGTATATGAATTGTAGGGACTTAGTAAGTATGAGTTAGGAAACATAAAAAGGTAATCGAGTTAAGTTAATGATAGTTAGATTAATCACTCGGTTGTATCTATATCATAGGATTTGATTTGTGAACACCGGAGGAACGTCGGATACAAGTACAACGGTGAACGGTATGAATTTCTCATGCCCTATATGCTACCTTGGTTACTCTGATTTGTGTGTTGTGTGCTAATTGATCACCAAATAAGATAAATGCACGAATCGGAGTTATCATGCTTACTTGTGAACATGTAGTGTTGTATATTGTTGTATATTATCATTAATTCATAGTTTGTATAATTCATGAAATGTATGGATGAATATGAATGAGTGTATGTATGATGTATTGTACTGTGACCGAATGTGTTTGTGATTGGACTTCTAACTGATTCCTAACAATCTAACCAATCTAACTTAAATTGGTAATTAAATTGGAATGAGTAGAAGTCCGATATAGTTTCGGCCACGTGTGAGGATGCGGAGACACAAGAGGTTGGATCCAAGTCCTGACTCTTAAACTGGTCCGCGGCCCAAATCCCTTAAGTGGGTAGCATCCCAGATTGGTGAGTCAAGTAAATCCCGGTGGTGGGACGGTGTAGTCCCCGGGCCGGAGGTCATACCGACTTAACATGAGTATGAGTAAGTAAGTAAGAACGAGTAAGTAAGTAAATGAAAGTAAGTAAGTAAAGTAAGAGTAAGTAATGTGTGATGAGTAAAAGAGTAAATAGCATTCCGATTAACCCGGATGCGTAACTTGGCTAACACCGTGAAGGTAAGTAATGTGTATGTTATTGCACTGTTGCCCTGAGTGTGTAATGAATTGTATATGCATGTATGTTGTATGCAGAGCATGTTTGTATGAAATTAATGAACCGCATGCCTATCCGACCTTAATTAGTCGGCGTGCCCTTGTTAGCACGTGGTATATGCGAAGTTCATGCGCAGCTTTTGCTGAGCCCCTTGGCGCACCGTTTTTAAAATGAATGTAGGTCCACGAGATGGGTGAAGCTGATGAAGATTAGTTTGTCCTCTTTTTGATTGTAATTAATGAATTGAATGGTGTACTAAGTAGTACACGGCTGTAGCTTTTTGTTAGCTGGTGTACCATGGGGTACACCCATTTGGATAGTGAAAGTATTGGATTGGGTATATATGAGTAGCTTGTAGGAACTCATTATTTTTGGTAAACATGGAAATGATGTAATTGAATATACTTTGGCACTCGGTAATCCATCAATGAAAGTATATGCTCTTTTGTATTGGTAAGTAATGTAGTAACTCGGTATACTTAGGCATCAGACCGACACTGTAAGTAGTAATAGCCTTGCTAGCCGTATAGGCGGTTAGCGGCGTTGTATCACCCGCTGTAGTAGTAGTAGTATTTCCGCTGCGAGTAACTTTGATTATTGAGATGATGGGATGGTAAGTACAGGATTAGCGGTATGGGTGTTACAAACACATACAGAAACGAAACAAAATTCAGAAACTTGACGTGGGTGAACACACACAGCCGAATCCATCTACCACCTACGTCACATCCGAAGCATCGCACAACTCTACGAGCTCCACACAGCGCACTCTTCGAATCTCCACTCAAAACACAATGAAATCTCGACTGAATTGGACAACGGTTGGACACAAAATAAGAAATGGAGAAGGAGACAACGAAGAACGAAACCACAACCATACAACTACGAACCTGACTGGCGACGGAATGACACACGAAATTCGATGAGCAAATCTTCCCAGCAACTATACATTGGGAGAATTAAGAAGAAATGAAGAAGCAGAGGGAGAAAGTTACCAGAGAAGAGTGGAGCGGGAGGGAAAGAATGAACGGGACATAAAAATGAGGAAGGAGAAAAATGAAGAAGAGAAACTTAGGAAATTCCTTTTCCTAAATTATTAATAAAACGAAAAGGACATTCTTACCCGTCCCTACTTAAAAGTAAATGGAATCAATTAGAAATGTCATAATCTCTCTAACACAAGATAGGAATGACATGAAACTCCCTTAACGAATCAGAAACAAAATAAAAAAACTAGGGCTTAACATTATACCCCTCTTAAAAAGAATTTCATCCTCAAAATTTGACAAAACCTAAAACTCATACAGATTCACCTAATGTGCGTGAATACTACAAACACAATCTCTCACGGAAAGGAATCTCACATCCCAAAAGCTTGACCCTCACTACGAGATATCGCTTAGAACTCACTACTAACTCACTAACACAAGAAACACGACAAAATATTACTGAAGACTCAGCCAGAAGGCACATGAATGACATCCAAGTCTTAGAAGGCGTTTCCTAATTCACCATACATCACACAACACGAAACACAAAACTGAAACACATCCGAACTCACAAATGACATTCTTTCCCAAAGGACCCGACACCCTCTTACTCATACTCAGAACACAACAAACACATACAAACAGACACTACGTTTCCGCTGTGCCACTCTGATAGCAGACAACAACAGAGCAGACGCACACTACATACACCAGATAGCAATCAAACCAAGCAGTAGATAGTAGACAGCAGTCAGATAGATGACACGGATGCACACTAAATATAATTACCCCAAAACCACCCTAGTTCCGAGACTCTCACACACCGTACAATTATTACCTAAGATACACAAGGCTACACTCACGATACCCAAAACCGAATCAAATAATCTAATATTATATAAATAACAATTACAAGCTTGTTCGTATAACTTATAAAGCGGAAGCTGAATAATTTACAGAGTGGAAGCCAAATACAAAGCGGAAGCGAAATACTAATGGGCCACACGGCCAACAATACAATTACAATACTGAACTCAAAACTAAGTTAGAAGCTGAAACCTCCAACCAAACGCTAAAACCTGCAAATCAGACGGAATATAGGGGTGAGCAACCACAGCTCAGCAGCTGATAAACTTTATCAGCTGATCATGCTCAAAACAGTTTATAGAACATATATATGTATATATATATATGTACGCTTAGCATAGCAGAAGCATAAGTCAAAACATAAAACTTTCAAGGCAACCTGAAGTGAAATACCCCGAACTTAAATATGGTGATTTAATTATTCTAATATAGTATTTAAGGGCCTAATAGTGCCTAAGTAATTTTGGTAAGGAAAATAAATCCTAAAGAAATGAGAAAACGCTTGAAAAGCGTAAAACACTAGAATAAGCGTTAAATAACCATAAGAGGTACGAGACCTCGGTTATAGTATCGCAAGGATTCCTAAGGCTTATTCATGCCTAATTAGTAACGGGAATAATTCCCGAAGAAAACGGATCCAAGAAATGTATTAAAACGCTAAAAGAGCTTTAGCGCACGTTTTTCGAGGAAACCCGAAAACGTGATTTTTAAGTGGTCAAACGAACCCGTAAAATTATAAATCATTGAATAGTAATTATTAAGCATTTATGGAAGTTTAATAACCAATAAAAATAAAGAAACGAGAAAATTCCGGAAAACAGGCCCGGTTAGTGAACAGTATCAAAACCGGGTAAAATAACGAGCATTTTCTGTAAAAGACGAAAAACGCTCCAGCTAGTATTACAGAGGGGGCCGGTTTTTACTGGTGTAAACAACTCTCTCTCACACACACACAAGTAACAAATAAGTAAATCAAAAAGCAATAAAGTAATAAAGCAAAAAGTAACTTATACCACTTTAACATTCTCTCACCTCTCATTCTCACCTTTCCCTCATCTCTCTCCTACCCTTCTCCTTACCCATTGATTTTGCCCCTCTCTCTCTTCTGGTTGGGCAATTTTGGAGCCCCAAAGGAAACCTCCATGGCTACTCCACCTTCTCCTCCATGCTCCATCTCCATTTGAACTCCAAATGCAAAAATAATTACATATTTGTAATCCCCTCATCCTCTTCTACATTTCTATCTTTTCAAAATCCGAAAATGAGCAACTTCATCTCCATGGGTTTTCCCCATTTGAAGAGAAAAGCACACCATTGTGGAGCTTGGAGTCTCCTCCTCCTCCTAAGGTAAAAAGTTTCAAGAAAAATCTATTTTTCCTCCATTCTCTATGGTGGCCGATTTTTATCCCTTCTTGTAATGCCTTGTTTCTTCTTTGTTTGAGCTTGGTTCAACTCTCCAATGGTGGAGGAACCCTCCTTTGCATTCAAGGCTTGAAAACCTCTCTTAACAACCCCAAGGTAAAAACCCTAACTAATGGTAATCTAAACTCTTCATTTAATTAGTGAAGTTTTAAGGGATTAGAATTATAATTATATTCTCCTTATGTAATTTGGGTGTTGGGATGGAGTTTGGAAACTCCATCCCCCACATGGCCGATTTTGCAAGAAAAAGAGACGGAGAAGAAGTGGAAAGGAAGTGAAGGAAATTTAAGCTCAAGGTAAGAGCTCTTCCTTAATGCAAAATTTTAATGCATTAGGATAATGGGAATGGGTAAACCAATTTAAAGAAACCAAAATAATGTAGTAGAATCGTAATTGTGAAAGTTTGGGTATTTGTGAACAAGTATGTGGATTGTAGGCTTTAGAGCCAAGGAATTGTGTATGTGTATTGATATTGTGTTTTGAGGAATTAATGATGTATTAAGATTTGCTTAGTATGAGTGCTGGTAGGACCCTTGTATGGGTGTGGCTAGAATAGGAATGATCTTGGTGATGATGGGTATGTGTGGATAAGTAAGAATTATAGGTGAGCTATGACAAAATTTTGGTAGGAATTGTGCATTAAAGAATGACTTGGTGAATGGGAGAACCAAGGTATGTATTGAGGATAGTAGAGATATTTAATGACCATTGGAATGGTAATTGTAGTATGAGAAATAAGAAGTGTAAAATCTGTAGCAAAGTGTATAAGAATACATTGGAGAAGTTAGGAGAATTTAAAATGTGTAAGAATTGGTAAAGGAATGTTAGACTCGGGTATAGATATTGTAATTGCTTGGAAATGTATTTGGGATACTTGGAGTAGCATTGGTAGAGGGAGTATTGAATGGTAAAGGTCAAAAGGAAAATTTGTAGCATGAGAGTAAAGAAAACAATTGTAAGAGTTGAAAGGAAGTGAGGAGAAATTGTGTATGTGGGTTTAGAGAAGAGTAAGGAATTGTTGGATGAACTAAGGCAATTTGGAGGGCCTAGATAGTGTTTAAACATGTGGATTTACATGTAGGAAGATTGGGGAAGTAATGGGTAAAAGAGAGGACTGAAAACAGATTTTAAAACTGAAGTACTAGGCCGGACCGGACTTGCAAGTTCGGTCGAGCCCAGATTTACAAAGACGGGAAACCTTCTGGAATCGACCGGACTTGCGACCGGACATGCAAGTTCGGTCGGACCCGAAAAATTCCCCCGTCAGAAACCTTCTGGAATGGACCGAACTTGCGACCGGACTTGCAAGTTCGGTCGGCCAGAAAAATTCCCATAATGCAAGCTACTGGAATGGACCGAACTTGCGACCGGACTTGCAAGTTCGGTCGAGCCAGAAAATTTCCCGTACTGGTAGCTACTGGAATGGACCGGACTTGCAAGGTCGGTCGCAAGTCCGGTCGAGTCAAAAAAAAAATATTTTACTATATGATTATAATAATCATATGTATAATATATATATGCCTATACACATATATGCACATATATGTGGTAGTACACTACAATTGAAATAATAAAGGTAAGAAAGTAAGTATATGAGTATGAAAACAAGTGTAAAAGTAACCAAGCAAGTTGAGAGTATAAGAACATTAAGTACACCGGGATAACGGGGTAAGTACGGGAGTAGTAATTATTTGTGTATCGTAAGAGTATAATATTAATAATAATGTTGAAACATTATCAGTGGAACAAGTGTGAACCAAGGAAGAAGGGAACACGTGTTAAAGCTAACTCCGGTGGACGGTATGATTTCCTCATGCCCCGTATGCTAACCGAGTTACGTTGATTTGTGTGCTGTATGCCGGCTAATCAAGACTAAAGCATGAAAACGGTTTATTGCCTTTCATTATATGTCTTGCTGTATGTTGATTGAGCTAACCTTCTTGATTGATTGTGTGGCTTTACTTAGTGCGTAGACCGACTCATAGATGAGTCCTATTGTGTATTGACTCATAGTGAGAGTCATGGGTGAACTAATGGAACCGTAACAACGCACTAAACTAACGAATCAACAAACGATAACGTAACCCAACGAAATTCACAAGAATGTGAGGGAGTGTACGGGAGTAATACCCTCCCGATAACGGTTGGAGAATTGAAATGAATAATCCACAAATAATAAGTAGTGGAAGTATATCAGTAACCTCTATTAGAGGAATTAATCTCGGTGCAAGACATGAGCCATGAGAGTAGTAAAGAATGATGAGGGATCTCCAAACCCCTTAGCAATTAGTCGACCCATTATGAGAGGACCCGACTGATGTAAGTATGTCCCGAACATGTGAGTATTCGATATGTTGGGGAAACCCTTAAATCTGAGGATACTAGACGGTGGTAATTCCCTAAGCTAACAGAGGTTATCGAGAGAGATACTTCTAGGCTAATCCTGAGGTTGATTGTGCTCTGAGAGAAGAGGTGTTGGGAATTCGTGTAGTCCGGTAGAACGGACATTTGAGTATTTGAGGAGCTAAGCGTATAGCCCTCGTATTGTAGGTCCGGTGGCGAGTCTTGTGTATGACTCCGCCCAGAGGCCAAAGTAATGAGTATTGAGTATTGCGTACGTATGAGTAAAGTAATGAGTATCGAGTAAGAAGCAAGTATGAGTATGTAATGAGTACCGAGTATTGAGTACGTATGAGTAAGTATCGAGTATTGAGTATGTAAGAGTAAGTATGGAGAATTGAGTAGTGAGTATGCACTAGTATAGTAACGAGTACAGAGTAAGGATCGTGTACGAGTAAGGTATTGAACATGGAGTGATGAGTATGCAAGAGTAAGGAGTAAGTATGAGTAGAGTAACGAATATCGAACACAGTACGAAGAGTAATGAATGTATAACAAATACGAATGGTTGACTATTGAATTGTCTTCCTTAGTAAGTATTGAACTGTGTATTTATGTAGGTATCTTTGATTGTATTGTTGTAGTATGAGTATGTATGTATGCATGTAAAATGAACTCCATGTATATCCGACCCAAAGTAGTCGGCGTACCGCGGTTAGCACGCGGTATATGCGGATTTCATATGCAGCGTAAGCTGACCCCCTAGGGGGACCGTGTGCAGGTACCGAAGCTGTTCACCGTTCGAGAGAGTAGGACGGGGACTGCTATAAGCATGGGTAGTTGAAAAGGGAATTGTATTGTAACGTAGTGAATTTGGAAGTCAACTGTATCGGTAATGTAAGGATTGTAGTATACTCGGTATAATGAATTGAGTTGTATGAATTATGGATGAGTAGCAATGGGAAGTATGTATTATGTAGAGTACTCGGTATGTTCATATTCATCAGACCGATAGTATGTAGTATTGTAACTCGCCTTGTTAGTCACGTGGGTGACTAACGGCATTGTACACCCGCCGTTGAGTAAGTAATATCCGCTGCGAAGGTAAGTATGTACGGTAATGACGGTATTAGCGGTAGGGGTGTTACAAAAAGTGGTATCAGAGCGAAGTATCGCTCTGATGGATGAAATACCGAGTTTAGGTAAATACCGAGTTAGGAAGTAGAGACTTAGGGCTAAGGGTTGAGTGTTAGCGTGTGAGGTACGCTAGATAGGAACTTCCGTGTGAACCGGAAACCTACAACAACCATACCCGCCCTCCGCAACCCACGGTATTAAGGGGAAGAACGCCAGAGAGATGGAAAGACCTCTCACACTCGGGTAAAACCCGATCTGGCAGTTGCAAAGACAAACCATTAGAAAAGAACCTGTCATACGGTAGAGTCCAAGAACTGGAAGTCCCGAAGACGGTTCCCGTTGAATGACAAGGACCGCACTTAATGGCGGAATGAAGATCCTAAACACAAGGATGATGGAATTTATGGCACCATGGGGCGACATGCTTCGCAGTCGCGAGAACCATGAGTAGCCAACAAGAAGAGAACACAATCGCGCGTGAAGCAAGGAAGATGGAGTAGCGAACCCTAGACAAGAGAGTCTACGGACTGTAATATTTGATAATACCAACAACAATGTACAAACCGACTAAGGAACTAGTCGAGGTTGGATTAAACAACCTACACGCCAAGAGGCTGTGATAACCGAACAATAGTTCAGGTGACAATGGAAGTATAATAAAGCATATACCCTAGGACTACAACGTGGTTCCTAAGGATAAGTCAAGTCTCGTTAACCACAGTGAAGGTGTGAGACCACGGATGACAACAACCATGTCAAGTACACTGAGAACGACTCAGGAGATCGATCACCAAGATCAAAAGATCAAGAGAAGATCTAATAAACCACCAATATGGATGAAAGCGATACCGTAACCAGTATACGATAACCGAAAAACAACCTACCCGCGCACTTGCCTAGGGCAAGTGCAGCAACTACAAGACGGTTGGAAGACTTTAACAACCCGCAAATACTTGCTAAAGTACCGCTGACGAATGGAGCAAAATAGGATCACCAATCCTAAGTATTAAATACGAAACCTCGGAAAGGCCTAACGGCCCGACCATTGTATTGAGAGTATACCGGTCAGCGAGAAGCTGACTTGGTCAAGACCTGACATGGCAACGCCATAAAGAATTTCTTTTCACACCGAACTGTTTTCAAAACCCAAATTTTTCTTTCAAAACCACAAATCCTTCTTTTAAACCTTGGATTTTTTAAACCAAACAGACGGAATTACGGTGAGTATCATAGTGATACAAGAGGAGTTGACAATAGAATACTTCACCTAGGCGTGTGACGAACACTACGAGTGTACCCAAATACGGGATGTGGGACGACCGCACTCCGAAGGAGCTTGCGGGCCTGACATGTAGTTAGGTAAGTGGTAACGTGCCAAGACGGTACCCCACGTATGTATACATGTAGTGTACGAAACACGGGAAGTAGTCAACTCTGTTCTACGGACCATAAGTAAATTTTAAACAGAACAACTGGTTACCTCAACCGAAAAAGGAAACTCAGATAAGCTAAGCTAAGGAGTCAGAAACTCACTTCAGGAGAACCATTAAGAGTTGAAAGTGCAAGAAGCACTAACAACGGGATAAGACATTGGATATGTCTCGAATATATCTAAGTAAAGCATGATAACTGGAAGGAATACCCAGTCTAAGCACAGTAAGGCAAATGCCTAACATTAACACATCAGTGTTCAATGGACGGGATAGAATTCCCAGATCAACTACCACAAACACACAGGGTGATGTTATAAGGTACCAGAAATACCATTCATCACCGGAAGGGATATCAAATCCGTTATAACACAAGGAAAACACCAATGGTCTACCCTAAGAACGGGAGACGTTAACCCTAACGGATAACTCAGATCCAGAACCGCAAGGTAGGACAACAAACTGAAATACTCATAAATGTCAGCCAGATGCTACCATATAATCGGTACTACCCAGGAGCAATCCATAAAGGGTATCAAGTCAACACAGTTGAACGAGATGTCGTGGTAAAACACCACAATGGAACGAACATCCGGTTAGAACACCGAAGGGATCCCACTTGACAGGGGATACCCCAAATCAATAAATGGTATCGATCAATACCAGGATACAAAAGGGTCTCCAACAACGGAAGCGTGATGACGATCTTATCAGGGAGCCCAGTATCACCTCCAATCAGCATAGCTTATGGAGAAATAACCACTTGGAACAACCTATGATGAGCAGAGCTCTAGGCAATATGGCTAGTAGGCCATGAAACTGTTACCACACAACCCAACGGTTGCAAAACCAATGTGAATATATGGAAAGTGGTCAAGGATGACACCGATAAAAGAGTAACAACCAATAATGAGGATGCCCTCATAAATGTGAGACCGCAAGAGCGGTGAACACATGGATCCCAAGAAGGGGATACCATCAGTAACTGTCGGGAAATATATCCTTTCAGAACTACTAATGTAGTCAAGCTTGAGCATACAACTATTGTCAAGCAATGTGAAATAAGCTTCAACAGCAATTGTTGACAACCGAGGAATAACCGGTTATAAAACCAATGATGCTCGGAGAGCTCAGAAAAATAAAGTAATACCATATTCTGTATTTGCCAAATACATGGGGAACCATCGTATAAATGATAGAGATGCATGAGCTGAAGCTAGACAGTGGATGCCATGTAAACCAATATGTAAATCAGTAAGAACATGGTGCGCACAGGCGACCAATGTATGTGAATAATCACCCAATGCTATGGAATTGTTAATTCGAGATAGTGGACAGACCGGGCAACAAGCCAGGAGTCCGCAAAATGATGAAACACCACCTGAAGGAGTAACAATAATTCCTATTGCGATCTCATAAGAGAGTTACTGCCAAGCGTTTACGCCTCTGCACTCTGTAGGACTGAGTGTTTTGGTATTGCACTTGTGCAGTAATGATCAAGTGGGATAGCTAGGAATATGGAAAATGTAAATCATGGTAAATCCTTCCTTTCACCAAAACATGGCATAAGCCAGTTAAGCAAAAGCTGGAAACAAACCGTGCGGCCTAAGGCCAAAGAGCACGAAGAGTGTGAAACACACCAACAATCACAAGATGTGAATTCCATTGGAATAAAAGCGAAAGGAGACTTAAGAAAGTCACAAGGACCGACGCATGGAAATGCAAGGTCATACAAGTAAAGAACACTTGTAATGAACCAGAGAAACTGGTATAATTCAGAAGCTACTAATAGCAGAGGAAGCACTACAACTAAGTAGTGACTTAGCCTCACCGACAATAAGTCGGAGGAGCCAAGTGAATGATCACTACAAACACAACAGTATGTATATAGATGGCCAGGGATCTGGTTATAATCCAGAACTCATTAAGTTCACACACGGTAAAAGAATACCACGCATGATGGAACAAACCTTATTCCCACAATAAGGGGGATAAAAAGGTGTTGTATAGCACATTTAAGATAACAAGAAGGGCGAATAACCCAAGTTATCAGGGTCGCGCAGCAGAAGCTAGTGGGCCCAGAATTCTAAGTGACACACACCTAGAACCGAACCCGGTTAAGAGTTAAATAAACTCGATGAAAATTCTTGATGCAGGGACTAACCGATAGTACGGTTAAGACCCGTTGATCAAGGAACATTGTATAATAGACCGCATGGAAACCGAACCACTCCATGACGGCTGAATGCCTTCGACCAATGTTCAATGTTGACACATGGTAGATTACGTGGGCGTAATCCCTTTTAAGGGGGGTAGAGCGAAAACCGCGAAATGTATGTTTTACGTGATAGGTGCGTAAACTACAATGCGCATAGCGCAAAAGTATTTGTTTTGGATGATTGATACTTATGTTACATAAACATTTGTATTCACTCATCGTGTAATTATGGTTATTTGAGAAGCAAGTATAGGAAAAGGAGTAGAGAAACTCCAGGGGAATGAGAACCCCGATTGGTAGTAGTATGAGGAATGAGTATGTATGGGAGACTTGAGGAGTATAAAGCGGTATGGAACCAATGTATGTAATGAGTATAAATCGGCACGAAACCGATGTATCTTATGAGTATGAATTTGGTATAGCAGATTAATGGGATATTATACCCATGAACTTCTTAAGTATAGTAGTTGGAGAAGATGCAGTAATAATTGATGAGATGATTAGTAAGTAAGTAAGTGAATCATATAAATTGGAAAATGTATGTGTATGATTATGAGTAGCAAGATTAAAAAGATAGAAAACGAAATAATGTTTGACAATCTGTCTGTTTGTATTGAGGTGGGAAGTGGAACTTGATTTGCTAGCGATCAAGGGAAGGAACACAAATTGGGGTGGAAGGATAATTCAACACCAATGCTGATCACATTGGGGTTGAAGGACTCTGGAAGCTCCCTTAAGTGGCCACAATAATAACACTAGTAATAGGAATAATCATCATAAATTGAAATTGGGAGATGTATGCAAGTTTTCAAAATGAATTTCCAAAACTAATTTGGTACAACGTTTTCTTCAAACTTGAGAATGAGGATCGGTTTTAAAACCGCTCCCACGGCGCTAGTGGATCTTCCATGCCTAGGCACGGGTATCCGGTCGAAACCATAGGAGGTGAAGCTAGTTTTGAGTCTGTGGAAGTGTAGAGTAGTTTGAAACCACTACACCGGTGTACGGTAACAGTGTGTGTTTTGTATTTTTCCAAGGGCACTGGGGCAGTGTAGTCCCGAGTAAGTATGAGTAGTATGAGTAAGTATGAGTAAGTAAGTATGAGTAAGTGCCTGAGGATCTCTATATGTGCAAATGAATTTGATCTGAACCAAAGGACCGTAGAGCCAGAAAGCGTAAGTGCTCAAGTCATGACGGCCGTGAACCAGAAAGCGTAAGTGTTCAAACGTGACCGGTACCTGAGGGATCACTCGCCATTGGGGGAGGATTGTACCTAATTGTCTGCGGATGGACCCCCTTGGAGAAGTAAAACGGATATTTTTGATTGCTATGCATGCAGTGACATGCTGTTTGGATGCGTAGTATGCATCATGTCAGACATTTGGAGTTTGACAAGTTATATGTAGAGGTCATAACCTTAGCATAGAGTATATGTACGAGTAACAGTATTAGATTCACCAACTTTGAGGGCAAAGTTCTTTAAGGGGGGTAGATTGAAATACCCCGAACTTAAATATGGTGATTTATTATTCTAATATAGTATTTAAGGGCCTAATAGTGCCTAAGTAATTTTGGTAAGGAAAATAAATCCAAAAGAAATGAAAAACGCTTAAAAGCGGAAAACGCTAAAATAAGCGTTAAATAACCATAGAGGTACGAGACCTCGGTTATAGTATCGTAAGGATTCCTAAGGCTTATTCATGCCTAATTAGTATACGGGAATAATTCCCGAAGAAAACGGATCCAAGAAATGTATTAAAACGCTAAAAGAGCTTTAGCGCACGTTTTTCGAGGAAACCCGAAAACGTGATTTTAAGTGGTCAAACAACCCGTAAAAATTATAAATCATTAAATAATAATTATTAAGCATTTATGGAAGCTTAATAACCAATAAAAATAAAGAAACGAGAAAATTCCGGAAAACGGGCCCGGTTAGTGAATAGTATCAAAACCGGGTAAAATAACGAGCGTTTTCTGTAAAAGACGAAAAACGCTCCAGCTAGTATTACAGAGGGGGCCGTTTTTACTGGTGTAAACAACTCTCTCTCACACACACACACAAGTAACAAATAAGTAAATCAAAAAGCAATAAAGTAATAAAGCAAAAAGTAACTTATACACTTTAACATTCTCTCACCTCTCATTCTCACCTTCCCTCATCTCTCTCCTACTTCTCCTTCCCCATCGATTTTGCCCTCTCTCTCTTCTGGTTGGGCGATTTTGGAGCCCCAAAGGAAACCTCCATGGCTACTCCACCTTCTCCTCATGCTCCATCTCCATTTGAACTCCAAATGCAAAAATAATTACATATTTGTAATCCCTCATCCTCCTCTACATTTCTATCTTTTCAAAATCTGAAAAATGAGCAACTTC